>WAAE01044650.1:0-18603 GCA_013400495.1 Nicator chloris | reverse complement strand
CTTACACTATAACCTAGGACATTGACGTAAACCAATGAGGAAATGATTTCAATCAATTTTCTGAGAATTGTATATAAGAAAACCCCTGAACTGGGACAGCAGGGTGGTTTGGGTAAGACATTATTTGAGGCTAAATGGAGTTTTCCATTGGACAGCTGCCCTCTCACTCCAACTGCTGGCCAAATCTGAACACCAAGATATGGTGTTGCTTCCCCTTCCCATGCTGGTTGTGTACTGGAGAAATGCAGTGCTGGGAGCAGCACAGTGGCAGTACCTGCTGGGGATGGATGCTTGTGCCTCATGTCTGGATCCTGGCTTTAACTGTGCCTGAGTCATTTGTATGCAGACCTGTGCTCTGAAAAGAAAATGTGTTTTCCTAATCACTCACTGAAATAAATTACATGATTTTGTTTCTTTTCCTGTCTTTAACTTGTATTTGTAACTCTGTGCACTAGGGCTGGACATGAAGCCCAATGAGAGATGCTGCTCATTTGATGGTGATGCAGATAGAATTGTTTATTATTATAAGGACACAGCTGGCTATTTTCACCTGATCGATGGAGATAAAATAGCAACTTTAATTAGTATCTTCCTAAAAGAACTTCTTGCCAAGGTAACTCTAACATATGAATGAATACTGGCATTTAAATGAGTAAAGTATAAAATAATCTAAGGAAGCTGTGTTGGTTGGTATATGGTCTCTCTACATCTACCTAAAGTGAACCAGGCTTTAAAAAGAGATCAGTCCTGTACCTCACTGCTGTGGCTAAAAAGGGGTTTGGAAAGTCTAAGCTTGAAGAGCTGCTTCAGCCAGACCCAAGAAAAATCAATATGGGATGTACAAAGAATTGAACAGAATCCATGGTGTTTTAAACATACAGAAGTTCTCAGTGAGCTTGTGCCTCCCTCTGGTACCCAGGAGTTTTAACTGCACATTTAAAAGTTCTGATTATCTTTCCATTTATCCTTTTTGTTTGGCTGTGTGCCTATTGGACAGTAAAACTTGGCTTATTGGTTTGTTCAGGTGAAAGAGAACTTCAAGATGGCAGTGGTGCAAACAGCTTATGCCAATGGGAATTCAACACGCTACCTCCAGGAAACACTGAAGGTATTCTCCATGTTTTTTCTAGGTAGCTTAATTTTTTTTTTTAATGCCACTGTAATATGATTGCTAGGAATATTAAGCAAAAATAAATTATTCTTTCAAGCCTCCAGAAGTGACTAAATTCTTGGTGGCAAAGGAGACACAAGAGAGCAGAGCTGAAAAAGTTCTAGTCAGCTTTTGTTAATTTAAAAAATGTTTCATGAAATCCCTTGGTACTTGAACAAACTGAGGACTTTATAGCTTTGCAACCAAGTGAGTCAGTAAAGGCCCCTTGACACTTTGAGACTGATTGTTTCATTTTCTGCAGCAAGCTAAATTTTCAGGAATTGTGAGAGTGTATTATTTCTGTTTGTATGTGAATCTAGTGTGTTCCCTGAAGCTATAAACTAAATTGGATTTTTCTAGGTTTGGAGTTTATTTCTTTAATTAGCCTTTATTTACACATGAATAAGTGAAATCTTTTTTAATTGGGTCTGCAGAAATAGTGGAGCATTTTAGCTCTGGGGCCTCAGTGGCCATGAAACATGGGTTAGTTTGCAACAGTCCTTCCAGGGTGGTGCTCAGTTCCAGCCTGCTGAGGAGAGTCTGTAACCTTGTTGTCATTCTCTGCACACCCTTGGCCTGCAGGTACCTGTGCATTGTGTCAAAACAGGAGTGAAACACCTGCACCACAAGGCCCAGGAGTTTGATGTGGGTGTTTATTTTGAGGCAAATGGACATGGCACAGTAAGTAGGAGCATGTAATCCATATGATCAGCCACTATGTACAAAATTTTAGCTAAATTACATGGAGAAAGAAGTCTTTTCAGTCTCTGCTTAGTTTTATAAATGAGACTTTTTCTCCTTGTTTGAAAATAGCCTTGCTTACTCCTTCTGTCTTTATGGCAGCATTGCCACCAGCTCCTCTGAGCTTTACGAGGGGATGAGAATTCATGGTAACAAACATTAACAATGGCTATTTGGGGTTAGATGGTAAAAGTTTTGTCCTCACTACTGTATATATCCTGGTTCCATCTTGACAAGCTCTCATCTTCTAGGTACTGTTTAGTAAAGCTGCTGAAACTAAAATACGACAGCTGGTAAAAGAGGAGAAAGATGATGAAAAAAGAGAAGCAGCAAAGACGCTTGAAAACATGATTGACCTGATTAATCAGGTAAAAACCGAGAGAACTGAACCACGGTGTTGGCAGGGTTAGCCTGTTTGTGAGCTCCTGTCAGGCTGCTGCTGGGGACTGCTGGAAGCTTCCTGATGAAATCCTGCCTCCCTGTCTTCAGTGCTGCAGTGTTTTTCCCTCCCTGTTGCAGACTGTTGGCGATGCTGTCTCGGACATGCTGGTTATTGAAGCCATCCTGGCTCTGAAGGGTCTGACCGTGCAGGAGTGGGACACCCTCTATGCTGACCTTCCCAATCGGCTGCTCAAGGTCCAGGTGAGTCACCAGCCACGCTGGCTCAGGCTACAGCAGCCTCTGCGGCCCTGCTCACAGCATCTTTTGCCTGCATACATTTTGATAAGCTTTATTTTAAAGCTGAAACAGACCATGAAAGGGCAGAAATAGGCCAAAGAAGCTGGGGAAAAACCAAGATGAGGGACAAGAATTTCACTAGGACTAAAACAGAAATATGATTTTAAAAAGATTAAATAATAGCCAACTATGTTAAATGGAAAAACCTGACCAAAACTCTTCAAATTTTAACTTAAGAAGAAATTCGAACTTTCAAATTAGAAAAATCCTGTTTTTCTAAGGCCTCTGCCTGCTCAGCAGCTTGACTTTTCTTGCCACTTTGTATAACTTGAATGTTCAAGCTCTTGCTTCTGTACCTTTTCCAACATTCAAAGAGCTTGAGCAGAAGGTGCCATGTGGCAGCATTCTGTTAGACCCAGTAAGGAAGCTCTGGGCTCTAAATGAACTGGGGGAAACCATTTAAGTTTCTGATCTACTGGCAGAAGCTGTAGCTTCCCTTCAAGCTGACCAACAAGGCATGTTCAGAACTGACCCTTTTTTTAAACTGAGCAGCTGAGGCCTCTCAAGACTTGGTTAACAGATGCTGCAGGGACCCAAGGGACCCCAAGTGTTTGAGCAGCCCTTTATTAGCTCCCAAACTGAACTCTTCTCCAGGCATCACAACACAACCAACCCTGAATTTGTGTCTTACCCTGTTTCTGATGCCACAGGTCGCAGACAGGCGCATCATTGATACAACAGATGCAGAAAGGCGAGCGCTGACGCCCCCGGGGCTACAGGAGAAAATCGATGCCCTTGTAAAGAAGTACAAACTGTCCCGGGCGTTTGTCCGTCCTTCAGGAACAGAGGACGTCGTCAGAGTCTATGCTGAAGCAGACACACAGGTCAGAGCTTGACTCATTTATGAGTGGGCTTGTTCACATGAAACAATCATCTGCCTAGCAGGGGGTGATGAGGGAAGTCTGCTTCGATACTTGTCATTTAATCACGCTTAACAAATGCTAAATGTGGAAAAAAGACTGTAATCACAAAAAGTCACTTTGGATTTTCTTTTATTTAGAAAAGTAATTAATGTTCTCAATGTTTATCTTCAAAAGGAAAATATAAATGTTTATAAAGGCAGATTTAACACCAGATGATTTTGAAAAGACAACCAGCCTTCTGAGAATTTAGGGCTAAGAAGAAAGTTACCAAGGCAGCCCTTAACTACACAACTTCATAAGAGGCAAAATAGAAAAAAATTCTGGCTGCTGTTAAGGTAGTCCAGATCTGAACTTAAAGGTGACAGTAAAAGCAGTGGTCTTGCTCTCCCCACTTTGTATGCTCCTACCTGCTTCTCTCTGCCAGCATGATGGCAGTGGCTGATGGAGCAATAGCATCAAATGTGCTGAACACAGCATTTGCAGGAAAATGCTTGCCTTAATATCACATGTTCTGTTCTTCTCATGCTGGCAGCAGCATAACTAACTTTTCCCACATTCCACAGGAGAATGCAGATGCACTCGCCCATGAAGTGAGCCTGGCTGTTTTCCACCTTGCTGGTGGAAAAGGAGCACCACCCCAGCCGATATAATGAATGGCACTTAAAGTACACAACTTCCCTTATCTTTTAATACTGTTTTCTTTTACCATGTGCTGCTGTGCACAGAGCCAACCGTTCCTGGGAGTAGCAAGGATTGATCAGAACTGAGTGGAATATTACTCTGCTTATTCTTAACCTCATTTAGCAACTTACCTCTTAATGAGATGCTCTTGCTGTTGAGTGTTCCCCTCCCTGAGTTTGTTTAACTTCTTGACAAGCCATGGCCATATCCAGAAGGAATTCTGCCCCTCCCTGCCCCAGCTTAGTTCACTGTCACATTGTGCCTCAAATCCAACTCCCACACCTCAGAGCACTAGCCATGGCTGCATGACTGGAGCTCTGTGTCTGTGCTCACAGTGGCTGCTGCAGAATCATCATCCCCACCTTCCCCCAGTAGCCCAATCATCTCTGGGCAAACAGTGTAAGACAGAGGCTGTCACTACTCTTCAGATTCAGTTCACCTCATTTTGAGGGGGAAAACAATATAATGAAAAAGAATATTTGCAAATAATGATCTATTATTGCAATATTATCTTCATTAGAAACTTTTTGACATTATTTAGAAAGTGATTTGCAGTTAATAGTATTTATAATCACACTTGAGGGAAGGGATAGAGACAAGCTTGTCTTCTGTGGCCTTAACTGCTCCCCAGCACCACGAAGGGGCTGGGCCAACAGGATGTAATGTTTTAAATACACCAAGTATCCTCCTTGGCATACTTTGTTTCAGGGTGTCTACCTCTGACAAACAGTTCATTGTAGTCCTGCATTAACTCCTGCCATAATAGCATTTTACAGGTTAATAAATAAGCACAAGTTCCAATAGATCTTTAAAAAAAAAAAGACAAAAATAAACTGGAAACAAATTGAGAAAAATGTGCACCTTGTATTTTTTTTGGTTTTTTTTTTTAAGACAGAACTCAAGACAACAAAACATTTACTGTAAATAGTAGGCACTATAATCAATATGAGCCACCAATATTTAAACTTGATTCAGGCCACATCCAGAACTTCTCTTATTTACAAATATTTAACTTAAATACAACATTAAGTATTTCATTACATACAAAATAAGAAAAGAATACTATACAACCGGGAAAGATACAGTATTTCATTTAGATAGTTACACTACATATAGGCTGAGCAGTACCAGTTTGGTTCATGATTTTATGATGCCTTCAAGAAAATCCTTCTCAACCATTTCTTCTATCTTCTGTCTTGCTTTGCTGGAGAAGGTCTTGAGGTTCTCCATTTTTATGTCCTTACTTGGAAAACAGTTGGGGTAAAGGACAGGGCTCCCTGAGTGTCCGACACATCTGCTTGTGACTTTGCTGTTAAAAACTTGGCTGAGTACATTGAAGAAAGGCAAGAGCTGCTCAATGCTGCGAACGGTGTAGATGGTTAAAAGCAAGTGACCTGGTTCCCAGCTTAGTGTTTTCCCTGAGCCATCCTCCTCTGGGTTTTTCTGCAAATACAGAGACATGGGAAATAATACAGGACAAAACAGGAAAAGCACAGGTGAAAACAAAAGACTAATGTATAATATAGTACATTTCTAAGGTCCAAAAATATTTGTCCTGTCCACAAAACACACCAATGCTGAAGTGTAGCTTCCAAAGCAGATCCTCTGCTGCCCCTCACCATGCCCTGCAGAGACAGTGTCTGGGACTGTGCAGGTGGCAGTCAGTTGGTGCTTATGGAAGAGTTGCAGTCGAGTCCAACACCTCAGCCCAGGGTGTCCCAAAGCAAGGCAGCCCCCACCATGCAGCCCTGTGGAGCTACTCCCAGGTAGCATCCTGTGGGCAACACAAATGGCCCAAGCTGGTGACAGCTAGAAGTTGTGAGCTACTTCAGCTGCTTTCCAAAGCAGACTCCTCTCTGGTGACACACATGCACTTCACCAGCTGACACTGCCAGCATCAGTGACAATAAACCCCAGAGGAGCTTAAAGTAGATACAAAGCATTTTCACTTTGGAGCTTGAGTTCAGAGTTTTTGGGAAGAGCAAAAAGCAGTGCTATTTTTAGTATCACAAATGACACACATGGACATTCTGAGAAACACTTGAAGTTGTTCTCAAAGGAAAATGGCTCAGTTACTCCTTGTGCATTCTCAGAAGAACTCAGTTATTATGTTCCTTCCATTTCATGGGGGGAATGTCAAAGGAAAGAATTTCAGGAACCCCACAAGCAAAGGCAGCAGTCACACACCAGATGCTCACCAGCAGCAGCACACTGCTGTAACCCTGCTTAGGGCTGCCTTAAATATCTGCATTGAAATACCCAAGCACCAACATCCAGGTTCTTATACAGTGACTTTATCCTTTATCTCTGAGTCAAAAGCCATACTCAAATCTAGACAGTAAGGTACAATCACCACTAGAAACACCTTGTTTGTACTGTTACTGACAAACCAGTATAGAGAGCTTCTACCATGAAGTGGAATTCCAGCAGAACTGGATTTTATTCTGCAAGGAAGGAGAAAAGAAGCACAAAGGCCTCACCAAGAAGAGCCACCTGTGAATCCACCCCTGTCCCACTGCCCTGGGAGTGCCTGTGGCTGAGGCAGGGGGTCCACTTGGTAATGAAAGAAGAATGAAGGGGAAAAGGACAGCAGTGGGAGCAGAGCATAAGGTAAGGATCACTGATTGCACAGCCTTTGAGCAAATAAGATTTTTTTCAAGCCGTGATACTTAAACAAATACAGGTTTTGCCCTTTAAATGAAGCAACTGTCCTGCAACTGAGAAGCCTACAGGGCACCCATTTTGCAAACCCCAATTAGGTTTAAATTCAGTATGAATGTATCTGGTGGCTTGGCTCTCTGCCACAGGAGATCACTATTTTAGCTTGACAAGTCTTCTGAAAAGAAAGGCTCACACCAAACCACAGCAGAAGGAAGACTAAAGTTGTAACACAAACGGAGTTGTTGATGCCTCCTTCTTTAAATGAAGCTACTAATTTTAAGAGTTTCTCCTTAAAAAAACTTCTCGTATTCACAGAGGAGAAGTTTCTTCCATACTGTTTCTGTACCATGCTTAGCATTACCCAGTGGTGAGCAGGATGTGCCCCCAGGATGCAGCAAGTGTCAGTGTCACACAGCAGCCAGCCTAATGGGGTGCATGTGCAAGTTCCAACTCTGAGCAATGAAATACAACCTGTCCAAGCCATTTCCTCGTGGCAGTATTGGCTAAGCAAACACCACTAATTCCATAGATGCTTAAAACAACAGTTAATTTGATGGAGACCAACCAGGGATTGTCTGTTTCACATCTGCAGTTTAACAAAAATTATTTTACGGTTTAATTTTATAATGACTTGCAATCATAATTCTTAGAACTAACATCAGTTTTTGTAATCTATTTTGTACAGGAAACCAACTTAAAAACTTTTCCTTTTTTAAAATTAACGTTATCTATAAAAACAAGGGTTCTTATACCTCAAAATTCTCTCAGCTTTGTTCTATAACAAATCTGATCTCTCAGTTCTTACTGAATGCTAAATAGTGCCCAGGGCCTTAAGGTGATGGTATTATTATGGCAAGCTTGTTTCACAACTCAAGCATCAAAGGCCACCCTCACCTGATGCTTGGCCATCTCCATTCCCTCCAAAACCACCGTCTTAAAGTCCTCCTGTTTGTCCTGTGGAAGGAAAGAGAACTTTCAGACTGCATTTCATATATGAAAAGAATACTCTGCCGTGAAGGCCGTGCAGTTGCTTGGTTGGATCCAGAACTAGCAGACTCAAGCTAGTATGGCCAAGTTACTACTAGACAAAAGCAGCACTGGCAGTTTGTGCCTCTGTTTATTTCCAGCACTGCCAAAGGAGGTTTTTAAGCACATTTCCTTCAGATAACAGAGCCTGAGCAACACCATACTACATGAATCTAAACATCAGTCAGAGTGCCCTGAAGGGAAAAAAAGGATCCACTCCATTTTTCACAGTTACTTTCTAAGAAAACCCCACAGCTATATGTAATAATATTCTTCTCTGCATAAAGAAGAAATGGCCTGAAGTCAATATTCATTATCTCATGTTTATCTCATTATCATACACCTACCTATGGTTCAGTGTGCAACTGCTGCCATGACTAAGGGGTTCCAGAAATTCCAGGAAGTTTTCTGAATTCTTGAAGCATATTGTGGGAATCCTGACTTCAGGCATCTATCTCTGCATACAGTACTTACCAGCAGCATGTATATTTATAAATCACACATGATATATAAATTCATGCACACAGATTACTTGGAGTGTGAAAACTTTCTAACAGGTACTACGTTGAACACCAGGGTTAAAGGCTGTGCCTGAGGAGCAGGCAGTTAAAACTCATCACTCCTTTATACATGCAAGAAGAGAAATTTAGTCTCATCTTCATGGTTAAAAGATGATAAAATGCAAAATGCAGATATGCTTCAGATACTAGTTTTATCCCCCATAACTGTGAGCCTTGCTTCTATAGTTGAGATCTCCCTGCAACTAAGTTATCCCAAAATTTAATGTGGCCACTTGTATCCCAGCAGTAGCTCCTTTACTCACCAACGACATAAGAGACTCTAAATGCAGCAGCTACAGCAAGCTGCCAGTGCTATAGCCATTTCAAAGACAATTATACAGAGAGAAACCTGAGAATAAAACTTCAAAACTTTCTGCCATATGGCTTTGCACTTCCTCCCTGCTTCCCTGGCTCACCTATCAACATTTCCCAGTGAACTGCCTGTCCAAGAGGGCTCTGTCTTCAAGCAGGAGCAGCAAAATATCTGACAGCAATGTTCTTTGTGGCAGCAGAAGGGATCTCCCTGGAACAGGGCTTGGCCAGCTTCCATTAGCTTCATCAGCAGATCAGGCCTCCAACCCCACAAACTGGGGGTTTAATACATCCCATGCACCAACATAATGACAACCCTAATTCTGCTCCCACTCTACAAATTGTGCAGCCAAGATTTCCCCAGAACTGTTCCTACTGATCTCTGCCTGCTTCCATTCGTCACAGTCCCATGCTCTGCTCAGTCTCAACACTCTTAGTTCTGTCATGTTTAGGAATGCAACAGGTTTTTAAATATTTGATTGTTATTAACAAAACTGGTTTTCTGCTTCAAGAAGTTGGTAGTCAGACCAGTATCTACATACATGACTGGCTAACTGAAAGTGATTTTATGTTAAAATATATTACATAATGGAGCATATTTTACTTTTTAATTAAATAATACTTTTAATTTAGAAATCCAAAGTCAGTGATCATAACCATTTTGTCCACAGAAGATTATTAATTTTTGTGTTGTCTGTTTGATTAATTTTGGGACTTGTTTGTTGGGTTTGGGCCTTAGTTTTTTTGTTTGATTTATTTGTTTTCTATACTTACGTGTGATTTTTGCCTGATGTTGACTTGAGATTACTCCAGCTGGAATCTCCTACACCAGAAAAAATCCTTTCCATTCTTCATTGTTAAAAAAATTAAAATATCCAAACCCGAACACTGCTGTGAGTTACTGTACATGAAACTTTTCAGTGAAGGCAAAAGAAAAAAGCAACACACCTTGGCTTTTTTTCGCAGCAGCTTTGCCAGACGCACCACATAGGGTTTGAATTCCCTCTGATGTGTTCCTTGTCTTCGGACTTCCAAGCCTGAATCATCTGATGCTTCTGGAATAAAAGCCCAACGATACCTGCCATGAGATAACACAAGCAGACATTACCCATACTGAACATGCAGGCTTTTCTGAGCAATCAAAAATATGAATGGATGAGGAAATCTGGTGAAGTATCAGAGAAGGAGGGAAGAGAAAAGAAACCTAAGTCACAAGAAAAAAATAAATTAAAAAACCCCTTCAGCATTAGATATAGAAATACTACAGGGCACAACCTGACACAGTGGGCGTAAATCCTTCCAGTCTCCAATCCACGAGTGTCTTTTAAACTGCAGGACAGTTAGGGGTGACCAAATTTCTACAGAGCTGTGCCAGGGCAGCAGCCCTCACACAGTCACCAGTGTGCAGTGGAAAGGAAGAGGCACAATACTTTTTGTCCTTCATAGCCTCTCATTCCCAGGATCTCCAGCAAATGCCAATTGTTTTGCATTCATTTTTTTCCAATGGAACAGGAGTGCAGAGGCACTGGGGAAGCAGTTTGTATACATGGCCAAAACTGACCAATAAAACCTATGGGATCCCCTTTCTAAGAGGGTTTGTTGCCACATCTTCCAGACAGCGTCCAAGAGTAATTTAAGCAAGTCATGCTGAGATGACATGCAGTCCTCTGAAGTCCTCTGCTCTCATGCATTACTCACTGAGATGGGTGGGTGTGTTTTCAGTTCTTAGGCATTACTGCAACTAAGTACTTTAAAAATAAAATACTTGAATAAATCACTACTACTAATGATCTCTCAAGTATGGCAAATATCTCACCACAGGCTAAATCAAACCAGCTTGAACTAATTTGATATGCAGCACCATTTGCCCTGGGGACCACTCAGATACTGCAAGGGAACAAACTACAGGCTGCCCTGGCTGAAGTGCAAAGAAAGGGAAACAGAAAACCAAAGACTTTTTTATATGCTAGAATTTTACCAAAAGGCATGGAAAAACATCCAAAAGCTTAAATGAGAATGTTTTCTACTCACATCTGAAATTGAGGAAGGTTTTCAGATGGTAAAGCTAGAGCCAAGTCCAGAAATTTGCAAGCAGACAAATACAGGTTCAACCACCTCTGGCTGTTGTAGGATGTGGAAAAACCATTGCCACCTGTATAAGTTGTCTCCAAACCAGCAACAGATGGGCCAGAAGTTCTAAAATATATTATAGCAGGGAGGTGAGTCATAACAACCTTCTGCCACAATGAAAACTTCATTTTTATTCCTTGCCTTTACAAACACACAAGTCTGTATGCATATACATATATATGTGATAAAATGTCAATATATAATGAATGTGTTGCACTGTATCTTATTCCCAGATATTCAAATTATGAGGAAGTTTAAAATTGTCAGTCATGCTGATATTACTTTATTTGAGGGAAAAACCCTCCAAAAAACCCAAAGAGAACCTAGGAAAAAAGTGAGCAAAACTTGGGCAAATAACTCTGGCTCATTTGAGAAATCTGCCTCTGCTGCTAGCATTGACTGAAGCTGGATCACACTGTACAGAAAACAGATGAGATAAAAATGGATAACAAACCAAGAAAAATTATCTACCTCGCTTTTCTAATACGAGAAGAAACGATGCTTTTATTTAGACAAAAAAAAAGTGCATCAGTCTTATTTAGAGTAATTGAATGACACAGAAAAGGTGTAAGTCATGCCATGCATAATTTAATTGCAGCAGCAGTGCATTTTAGTCAGGCAGATATTGTAAGAACTCAGACACTTGTATAATTTTCCTTGGTGATTTATGAGCAGTCTGACAGCAGGACTTCTTTTGTTTTGTCCTGAACAGTCTGTCCCTGGTACTGCAGTCAGACTGAACTACCCTTTACTTGTCCTTCTTATTTGAGCTCAACAACTAAGACAAATTATTTTAAAGAATGACTCAACTCCCCATCACCATACCAAGGGACTTTGATAAAGTTAAACAAGCAGGAAGTTCATACATTTACCTGGAAATGTCTTCATCAGCCATGAGCTCCTGTTCCATCAGTAAAAACACTTGCACCTGAAGAACAAATGCTACATTTTAATACCATTTCTAATGGACTGTGACTCGGGAAAACACTATAGGAAAGCCTGAGTAATAAGCCTTAGACAAATAGTTTGGAGCTTTATTTCCTCTCCTGTATGAGGGCACACTGGCACCCTAAAGCTCTTTCATCCCTTATATATAACTTGAATAACACAAAGGCCACAAGGAACTGTCTCTTTTATGGCCAGGAAAGCTCTCAAAGGCTAATCCCCTCCACTACCTAGAAAGAGAGCAAGACCTAAACAAAATGAGAATGAAGGATCATTTAATGGAGTAGTCAGGCTCAGGTGTGAATTTCCAGAAGCACCACAGTCCTGCTAACTGAAAGTAGTTCCAAGACTGTGGTAACTTGTGTAAAGGCCAGGGGACAGCACAGGAATCAGAAGACTACACTGAGTGAAATGGGTTTGCTAGCATTTATACTATTGACAGGCTTAAAATTAAATACATCTATTGTTAAAACAACACACTTTAAAATATTTTATATAGCTTTTCTCCTATTGCTTGGATCTGTAGTTATTCAAGGGCTAGGTTAGGCACCTGCAGATTGGCAAAAAAACCACCACTGCAATGATTCTGGTTTGCTCCCTCTGCTATTCAGTCCCTTGGGAACTCCTTGGGAATAACAGGCTAAATGGATCACAGCATGCACCAATCACTCTCCTCCATTCCCACTGCCAAAGCTGAAACCCAAGAGAGTGTGTCAAACAGCCAACACAGGACATTTTTGCAGGTAGAAGCTCTGGAAACAGATATTTTTACTGTTGTGTTATAAAGAATAAAATGAGAAAGAAGAAATCTGAGCCAAGACTTGTATAAATCTAGTCACAAAATTTAGCCACAATGGGACCTGAATGACCATCAACTGCCAATAAAACACGGATTCTGACTCCTATACATGGATTCTGACCCCCATTGCTGGAAGAAGAATGACCAGGAAAGTAGAAACAGGGAACACTGAAAAAGAAGAGCAGGAGTGGAAATGGTGGAGAGGGTACACATACATAAGCAGAAATTGAAGTAGGATTCAGTAAGGAACAATGAGGGCAAATGCAAATTTAATTCAGGAGACAGGTGAACACCCGAAACAGTGTAAGCCAACAGATACTCCATTTCGTCACAATAAAAAGACATCAGGACTGTGAAAATAAGTCAGCTTTCAATTTGTGGCCATTGCACATTTATTTGTACAATCTCTAGAAGAGATTTTCTTCAAAATCTTAAGGAGGAATGAGGTTGTGTCTCAGATGTGCACCAGTCTTCTAAATAATGAATGACACCTGCAACTCACCAGTTCAGTGATCATGGTTGGCCAAAGTGAGGTAAGGTGCTGTGGAGACATTCTTAAAAGCAACACTCTGAAAAACAGGAACACTTGGGAATGAAGGGTGGGCACCTGTGGCAACCGGAGACTTTCTACCAGCCTTTCTGAAACAAAAAGTCAAGAAGGGTCCCTCAGTTCAGAATAATTCCAATGAGAATTTTCTCCTACTGTCACTTACTCTCAATGTTAACTTTAAGTGTCTGCCACATTACTGTTCCAGTACTTTACTAGTTTTCTTCTGTCAACATAAAGATATAACCACTCTACCAAAGAAGGTACAAAAGAGAGAAACCTCCGAAGAGTGCAGTTGCCTATTTTGGTTGAGTTCTCTACAGAAATGCAATGGTGCATCTGGGAACTTTGCTTATCTTATGCAGAGTTTCACCTATTACAAGAGGAGGAGTTAACAGATTCCAAACAATACAAAAACAGCCTGAACAACTCGGATGTATTATTGTTATTAAAACACTGCACCAGCATAGTACTTGAGAAATTACAAAGGGATGATACAGTTTTATTGAATTATGATCATCTCTAGGCATTCAGTATATACAGAGGCAGACACAAAGAAATTTTTCAGTCAAACCAACACACACACATGTTGCAGCTCAGACCAGTAAAATCACCAGATCTCATGAACATAGTAATCTCAGCTACTGACTTGACTGGGAAAAAACAAAAAAAACCAAACCACAAAAAAACAATCAACCAACCAAATAATTTTACAAAAAATAGATCCCAGAGCAAATGAAACAAAAAAGTCAATGCAACTGATTTTCCATACAGAAGAAGAGACCAAAGTGTCCCTTTGGTGGCATGAAAAGATGATACATCTAAAAGCTGCTGCTGTAACTATTAGCATCACCTTAAAAAAAAAATCCAAACAGTTCCCATTCCCAGTCACTTAAGGTAAAGGGTCATTGTAAGAAATAAACTTCAATGATAAATAGGACAGATAATCTGAATAAGGAAAAAACACTAGCAAAAGAAGTCAAGAATTCAAAATGTCAAGGTCAGTTTTCCTGTTTATCTCTAATTGATAGGTTGTTGTACCTCAGATGTTCACATCAAAACATATTGCGCAGGTATCCAAGGGTATTGATCACGGGATAGAATGACAGATCAGTGAAATTATCTGGATTAAAGTCAACTGGCAACCACAAAATCTGCATATTTTGTAGTCATTTAAGACTGGAAGCGTTTTAATCAAAATCTGCAGAAACTTTGTTTCAGCTATGGAAACAGTATCACACACTGATATTGCAGGATAAAAATTTAACCTGCTGTTACTCTGTCATACAAGCATTCCACAGTTAACTAGAAGTCCTCCACTAAACCACACATATTTACTGACCTTGTATGTCTGGCAGGTATTTCTGGTATTGATCTATCTCACTGCTAAAAATGGCAAAGGCGAGTCTCTTGAGGAGCATGGCGCGCTGCTCCAGCTCCGCATCTCGGTTGGCAAACAGATTGAGGGAGCTGCTCTGGGCCACAGCCACTCGTGCTGAAAGAGGAAAGGGGAAGTGCAGCCAAGAGCTTATGAATTGCCCTTCAACTTCACTTCAAGGCACAAATAAATCTTTCTTTGCAATAATGGCATTTGAAAGCAGCTGTTAAGATGATGTGCGGTTTGCAATTTTAATCTGTAACCAGAAATTCAAAATAAAAGTTGAAAGAAAACTTATAAAGCATACACAACAGTAGCTGAGTTTAGGGGCTTTTGGGGAAGAGTTTAGCCATTTTTTAAAAATAAAATTTGCATGTATTGATGCTCAGAAAATTCAAATGTGCGGAATCAATTTTTTTTAAGCAGCTAGTGTCGGATCTTCAAACCCCAACCAACCAAAAACCATCACCACTCACTCTGCTTAATCAGCTTTGCCATACAGGCAAAATTTACTGTGTGCCAGGATGGTATGAAATTCTCTCACTTCAGGTTATTTATGGATCTCCAGAAACAAATGGTCAAAGAAAACATGAAAAACATTCAATAAATCAAATTGGAATAAATGCTGAACAAGTGTTTTCTTTAAGATACTTATTTTTAATTTATTTAATGTTCATACTGGAGAGAAGTCACTACTTTATCAATACTTACTCATCAAATCTCTGAATGTGGTTTTGTCATGTGTCATCAAATTATCCATAATAGCTCTCCAACTGAAAGAGGAAAATCGTACACAAATCAGAAAAGCAAGAAAAAAGCAAGAATTTTTAGGAACATTTGCTAAACCTCTTCTGCTCTTTCAGTTCAGGCTAAGGCTTCCAATCCAAGCTCTCTGCTTCATAAGGTACCATTTACTTGGTGCTATTTGATCTGAAACTGTGTTTCTTGAACCCCCTTCTCTAAGAAAATAAGGGATGCCATTCAGAGTGACCCTGACAGTTTTAAGAAGTGGGTCCATGTGAACCTCATGAAGTATGAGGCCAAGTGCAAGGTCCTGCAGAATGGTCAGAGCAATTCCAAGCACAAATACCAGCTGGGGACAAAATGAATACTGAGAGCAACTTTGAGGAGAAGGACTTGGGGCTAATGGTGGATGAAGAGGAAAAACTGAATTTTATCTGCCAATGTGTGCTCACAGCCCACAAGGCCAACTGCACCCAGGGCCGCACCAGAAGCGTGGCCAAGAGATCAAGGGAGGTGATTCTGCCTCTCTACTCTGCTCTGGTAAGACCCCATTTGGAGTACTGCATCCGGCTCTGGGACCCCCAGCATAAGAAGGATGTGGACTCATGTGAAGGGATCCATGGGAGGACCACAAAGATGATTAGCGGGCTAGAGCACCTCTCCTATGAAGACAGGCTGAGAGTTGGGGTTGTTCAGACTGGTAAAGAGAAGGCCTCAGGGAGATCTTGCAGCAGCTTTCTAGTACCTAAGGAGCCTCCAGAAAGCTGAAGAGCAACTTTTTACAAGGGATGGAGTGATAGCACAAGAGGAAATTTTAAAGCAAAGAAATCCCACTTTTAAAGAGGGCAGATTTAGACACTAGGGAGAAATTCTTTATTGTGAGGGTGGTGATGCCCTGGCACAGGTTGCCTGGTGAAGTTGTGGATGCCCCATCCCTGGAAGTGTTCAAGGCCAGGTTGGCTGGGGCTGTGAGCAACCTGGTCTGGTGGAAGGTGTCCCTGCCCGGGGCGGTGGATTAGAACTAGATGATCTTTAAGGTCTCTTGTAATACAAATCATTCAACGTTTCTACAAAATGCTAACCACGTTTTCCTCACAGAACTTTTTTTTTTTTTTTAAATTTTAAAATCATTATTTTTAAAAATATGTTTGCACATAGAAATATACCTTATGTAAGTTTCATATTTCAAGTGGTAACTTAAACCACAGAAAATCTCTATTTCTCTCAGTAAAGATCTGTTGGGAAATTTTGGCCTATATGTTAAAGGAATACATGAAATCTGTAAGGGCCATCAATGTAAGCAAGAAGAATAAAGCCTTACTGGTTAACACATGAAGCATCCATCTGGAAGAAACTGGAATCCATAAAGAGGTCAAAGGCTTCCTTTTTCCACGCTCTCCTTGTATACTGATATCCACTAAGACTGCTTAATAACTGGACACAAGCTCGATAGCTGGATGCATTGTGAGCACTAAACAAAGAAAAAGTCAACATAAACCAATTTTGAATTGTTGCTCTATAGAAGGTTTGATAGACATCTAATCCTTGTCATGCCTGTTTCAACTTAAGTGCCACCATCCAAATTTCTACTGGCTGTAGACATCTACATCAATTCAATAAAGTAAAGATACCTGTGATTACGGAGGTAGGGCACAACATAGTGCATAATATTTACAAGCAAAGGAATAACTCTCTCTTTTTCATCACTGTAGAAAACCATGTCCAGGAGATGAGCCAAAACCTATAAAATGGAAGGAAGATATGTTATAATGCATTCTTTAATTGCTTTTTACCACCCATTCAGCATTTGTTTTTGTTTAATGTTCTTAACTGAACATTCAAGTTTATGATAGAAGTGATCACATTTCAGGTACCATGCAAAATCCAGAGTATAAAGATTCCATCATTTTTATAACACATTAAGGTAAAAGCACAGAAGCACAAGCTCCTGGTCAAAGCATTCTAAAGATTAAACTACAAACACAGAAAAAAAATCAAAGACTGACTGCAATTATCAGCAGTAAATAAGCTGTACCACAAAGATAAACACACCAAGTTTACATCAAAGAAGTTTGCTATACTACACATCCAAAAGGCCATGCTTTACACCTCATCCATCTCAATGGGTTAGTAACAAAGTTTTTTATACTTTTATGTGACAAGACCTAGAATCAGTGGAAACTTTAGTGTTTCCCATTAAAGCTCCTTCTACAAGCTTCTAGTCCAAAGCTTTTCACAATACAGAAGTTTACTATAAGACACTATTCATTATCTCCAAGGAAACATTTACCTCAGAAAGTAAGGTCAGTGCATGGACACTATAAACAGATGGAGTTATATTTGAAGTTTCCATTGCTGGAGACAGCATATCTAAATGAAGATAATAATAAAAAATGTCCAAAGTTAGTTTTCTGAAGCCATTATTTATCTTACAGCATATTTTAAAAACATGTATTTTGAAGATGCACAAGCTTTGCCAGACACACTAGTGCTGGAATTATACTAAAGAATTTTACATACATTCAAATATAGCAAAGCTGTTCTCTTCATTAATTTTAGCTTGAAAATTAATTTTTTTTTTAATAAAGCTGAAAATGAATCTACCTTCAACATCTGATTCTAAGTTGTTCCCATCAACCATAATCTTGGGGGAAGGCTTAACCTCTAAGTTTCTTCTTAGCCAAGTGGTCTGTTCTAAGGAAGAACCAGCTATTGCCCCAATGGCATCTACTATCTTGTGTGTTACATCCTGGAAGAAAAAAAAACACAAGCATTTTAATAACTTTGTGCAGAAGGGCTGTATTCATTATCCTGACATGTAGAAAATCCATATAACCACATATAGAACTGCTTTCAAACCATTTCTATATTATAAGTGATTAATAACTTCACAGAAAATGAGAGCTTTTTCAAAAAATTGGCAATATAAGGAGAAAATATTAAAGAGTAATTTCATACTACAGGATTGATATAAAATATTTCTAGTACATTCAAGCATTTAGTTCCAACCCCATTGCCACGGACATGAACACCTTACACTAAACCAGGTTGTTCAGAACCTCAGCCAAGTGGCCTTAAACAATTCTAGTGATGGGGCATCTGCAACTTCTCTGGGTAACCAGTTCCAGTGCCTCATCAGCTTCACAGTACAGATTTTTTTTCCTAATCTAGATCTAAATTAAATCTAATCTAAATCTACTCTCACTTGGAAGCCATTGCCCCTTGTCCTGTCACTGCATGCTCTTGTAAAGAATCCCTCTCCATCTTTCTTGTGGCTTTCTCCAGGTACTGGAAGCCTTCCCTTATCTAGGCTGAACAATCCCAATTC
>WAAE01044643.1:0-11804 GCA_013400495.1 Nicator chloris | reverse complement strand
AAATCAGTCTCTGAAAAAATCAAATACTAGACCTGTGTGTTGTTTTTTTTCCATAGTGTAATTCTGAATTAATGTTCTCTTACAGAAAATTGATGCTGCTTAACTAGTGAAATGTAGGTCTAGGTAATAGTCTGATCTTTACTGCTGACATGCACCAATCCTGATGACACCTGCACCACTCCTGCACTTTTTTAGTGGCTCTGAATGTTATTCCAATCTCAGGCTGTGATATTCAAAAGCACATGAGGAACTACATAAATGCTTCCTCCCGTCTCTGAAGTGCAGTGGGTTAGTTGATGGGATTCTCAAAGCCTTCAAAATTCTTGGTGTTCAGGAAAGAAAATGTGAGGGCTCAAGTAACAAATATTTGAGTTGCTTTTCAAAGCCACTTTATTAAACTGGACTCCTTCAAACAAGTTTAGTACCAAGTAAGTATGGTATATGAGATCTAAAAATATTTTTTTCAAATCTATACTTTTCAGTAGTCTAATGGTTACTTTTTGAAGAACGTATGGCCTTGCAAAATCCTGTAATTACACAGCATGTTCTCAAAAAACCTGGTGTCTAGTATTAACCATCTTGTGGTTTCATGGAAGACATTTTGAGAATTTTGAATCCATCTTGTTCAACTACGCCTTCTCTGTTACGATTAATAGAGGAACGTGCACATTTGAATTCTTTGAATAGCTTTGAAAAGTCTCACTTTTTTTATTTGTCTATTTTATAGGACATGAAAAAAGCCCTATCACCCCTGAGGGCATTAAAGCACAGTGCTTTAATTACACAATGCCTATTAATGCTAATAAATTTCATGCTAAAGACCTATGCTGTACCATTGCCAAGTAAAACATAAGTCTCCTTCCTTGTCAAGCCCTGTGCCACACACTGCCTGGACCTGCAGCCATTAAAATGAGCTCAGTTGCAATGACAGACATTAAACACAGATGCAAGATTTCATGTTGACTTTCACCCGCTTCTATAGGTTGAAATAATGCTAACATTTGATTTTCAAGTAATCTTTAAAAGTATTTAGATAGGAATAGTGTTAGGTGAGTGATGGAACATATGTGAAATCAAGTGATATTTTTCACTGCTGCACTCTTTCTATAATCTAACTTGAGCTTTCTCTGTAAAGATTACTTTGTAATGATACTCTGAAGAATGAGTTTACCAGCTGTATAAGATAAAGCATGTTTGTAACTGTTCGTAATTCTTATTTCATTGTCTGTTTCTCTTGCCTAAGTCATTAACTGCAGCCTGCATAAAAAACCCCTAAACAATTTAGATACTGACTGGCTATGAAGTGTTAGAATATGCACTTAGCAAGTGGGAGGATAGCGGCATCAGCCAAAGGAATGTGAGGAAATTTCATGAAAAAGAAATGTGGAATTGCTTACTAAATGGGCAGTTTTCTGATGTTCCTGGTACTTCATCTCAGGTGTAATGTGGAGAATAGGGTTGGCTTTGATTTGGTGTTTTTTTTTTTAATAAATAATTCTGGGCTATCCCCAATCCCTGTTTAACAATCAGTGTTTATATCCTGAAGGGGATTTTATTAGTTAGTCAAAGGATTACTAGTCCTTTTTTCTTAGTCTTTTGGCAGAGCAGTCTGCAGGAGCAGACAGAAGGGAAGAGGAGCAGCACCTGCGTTCAGTCAGCAATGTGCCACTTCCTCATGGGCTGAAAGAACAGGAACACGAGGGTGAGGAGAGCATGGTTCTCCCTCTGCCTATGGTTCTTCCTGCAAGGCAGAGGGCCCTTGGGGTTCTTCTTAGAGTGCTCTCAGCAGTTGTTTCTCCTCAGTGACAAACCTGTCAATTCAGGGGCATTAATCTAATTTTTAGAATGTTTATATAATATTTTCTCTGTTCTGGTTATACTGCGTTAGTGTTGTGCTGAAAGACTGGAGGACTTTGGCTGAATTTGAGTGCCTCTGTAGAAGCAGCCTCCCATAAGACAAAGAAAAGGTATATTACAAGCAGAGTTTGTAAAAATGCTACATGTTGATAAATACTAATTATCAGAGCTGGGAGCATTTTGAAAACCTTTGTGATGACTAAACTCCATTTTATACCTCTACTTTCTAAGTTCGAATCTTAGGTGCTGTTGTGAATATCCTTTTTATTTTTAAAATATTGAGAATCTTGAGTTGTCCCAAATCTTCTCACCCTAAATTGGACCTTCCTCAGCTTTGACTAGTTTCAAGGAGGAATCCTGCTGTTGCTTTTTCTCCTGCTCTGCTTGCCTGCATTCACTTGGCTGCTGCTGTCCCTGCTCAGAGGCAGACCTGTTCCAGCTCAATGACGAGTGCCTGTCGTGAAAGTAGTAAACTTGCTATGAACAGCTTGAAAACTTGGATGTGCCTAGGTGCCAGGGTTTTAAACTCATTGCAACTTTATTAACGACACCCTGGGGGAAGCACCTTTTAGTAGTAAACATAGTCAAACAGATTTGAGCTAAAAAGCTGGACTTGCTTTGTTTTGGTTGCATACTGTGGCATTATTGGGAGATGATTTAGAGCAGTAGCCGTGAACTCTAAGCTTGGATCCTGTTAAACTGAAGGTTCTCCATGACTGAAAACATTTTTCTGACTTTATGGGAGTTTTCCCTCTCCTACCCCCTGTAGCACTTTGCATTTTAAAAAGAGCTGTGTGTTAAATAGCATTTGTTGAGCTTACTCAATAAGCAAACATAATTTCACTTTTACTTGAAACATTCATTCCTGCTCTGCTTTTGAGATTACACACGTACCACTGTGCTATTCTTCTTCTTTGTAGTTTCTACATGAAATCTATTTTCCCTGAAAAAAATGGAATCTCTGTGTCTTTGTCTCCTCACTAGCTTTCAGGCATGTTTTGGCAGGGGCTCTGACTGTCGAGGCACTGGAGAGGAGGGGCCTTGCACTCATTTTTCAGCTTTTCTTGCATCTGTAATTTTTGCCCACTCAGCAGTACTGGAGGGGTTTAAAAAAGGGGGAGAACTTGCATTTGTTCAAAGTCAAACTCTTGAAATAATTACCGGACTGTAACAGTTTGGGAAAGAGGTGTGCGTGGGAGAAACAACAAATGCTTTGGCTAACACCAGCTTTGGCTTTAAGGTTTTAGCAACTCTCCATTTCATGTGATTGCATGCCTTTTCCCCATGGATCTTTAGAGGCAAGGGTACTGTGTTTTTATAGATTTGCTCATTATGTGTTGATAAACTGCCTTTTCTTAATAATGATAGAAATAATTTCACTGGTGTTCAACACTTGGTTGTTTCCAACAGTTTAATTTAAAACGCTTAAGTCTTCTCTAACTTTTGTCCTAATCCTTTCCTGCAGTCTCCTTTCGCAAGCTGAGTGCTTTCATCTCCTCATGTAATGTAACCAAACAGAAATGAGTTCATTTTTTTTATTATTAGAAGACAGATCCCTTCATAGTAAGGAAAGCATTTTTCCTCTTCAGCTTTTTATGGAATATTAACGTTGATCTCTCCTCCTCGTTTCAGTAGGCTATTTAAGCTCAGGGCTCATACTGTGAGCTGTTAATTAATCAGTGTGACAGATGAAGAAAGTATCCAACTATGAAAGGAAACCTTACTTCGGTGACTAACAATAAGGATGTGAGCCCGAGTGATTTAAAGGATTTTTTTTTTGTGAATGTGTGATAAGGAACCTTAAGCTGTTTGAGGTAACGATGGGTTTTTTTTTGCTCAGATTGTGTCACTGCACAAACATTAAAGGGCTCATCAATATTTTGTCTTGGAAAGTCTAGACAGGAGTTAAAAGAGCCTCTCCTACAGTTTGAAGAGATCCTGTTTCCCATAATTAATAACAGGAAGCAAGTAAATAAGGCTTTACTGACAAATGAAACAGCAGCAGTAACATGTACCCAGAAACATTAGCTCCTGGCTGAGAAATGTAGCTGAGGTCTGTTGGTTTTAGTGTACAGGAAAAGAGCACTGTGGAGGCACATTAGAGCTTTGCTCATGTCTAATTCAGTTATGTGATATCAGACTAAAAGTCAGAAAGTAATGATAATGCATTTTAATTATTGCGAGTGATTCGTGACCTTTGTTTACATCTGTGTTACACTCTAAGAACTCTTTCCCTGTCATTATTTGAAATTCTTTGAACTCAAAAGGAGATTTTCATGTTTATTTAAAAGCTACCAGAAGGCATTTCAGACATTTCCTGGAACAAACTGTATATATGTATTTTAGGAAGATAAGAAATGAAAGGAAACTTGAGGAAAAGCTTTCCATTTTCTTCCTTTTTGAAGATTGCATTTTCCCTTCAAAGATACCTTTTCAGAAAGTAGTTGGAAACCTGCTCTCCCCCTCCCAATTCCTCTCGTTAAAATCAGTTAAACAACAAAAGGGGAGTTAGACCCTCATCTCTTCTGTGCCAGTGTAAAACCAGAGCAGTGCTATTTATCTCACTGAACGGTTAAATTCATTTCAGTAACTCCACATTGCACAGACAAAAATTCAGCCTTGCTCTTGCCTGCCATACTTCTGATTTCTTGGTTTTTTTGGGCTACACTGGAGTGGGAGTTTGGAGGTGCAGGAAAAGGAGGAGGTTTCTGTCTGTGTGGCTGGGGGATTGGTTGTTTTCCTAGGGAGCAGCAATGACTGAATGCAATATTCAGAAGTACTGGGAAGCACATTTAACTCTGTGTTTGTGCTGGACCTTAAGCCTGGGCTTGTTGAATTATGGGTTCATCGTCTGGCATGCTGACTATATGATACAACTGTGTAATACAGACTGTTTGTCATCTTGGTGCTGACCTTGAAAAGAGAAGAAAAGTGAATTTGTTTCACTGATTCTTAGGTACACTGGACAGTAGATTCCTGCTTTAGCTATTTAATTTACAGTTAACTACTAAGTTCTTTCCTCCCATAGGTGAGCTGTTGGGCTTTCTGCTAAAATCGACAAGATAGGATAAAACAAACTTGTTTGTAGAGCTGATGTTTTTTTCCTTTTCTGTATATTTTAGAAGATTAACAGCCGTTGCTCCACAGCAGCATGGTGATGAATACTAAATAGTCCACCATAAGGCATTTTGGAAGGAATTCAGTAAATTCAGAGACACCCCAACATTGTATTCCGTAACTTTTTCCACTGACTGTAGGTTGTACTGTGAAAGCAACAGACTAAATCCCAAAAGAGGACCACGCTGTTTACAATACCTTGTCAGGTTAAAATGTTTCCTGGCAGTTATTCTTTTATTGTTGACTGATTAAGTGAGATATTTGAGCACATGTATCTAACCTTAAGCATAGGCTTCTCCCATTTTCCTCAAGGCGTTTCTATATTTTCACAGTTCATAATTGGACTTCTTTTATCTTCTAAATGCCTTTCCCTCCCCTGCTAAGTACTGAGTTCTGTCCCCTTGAACCATGCATGGCAATAGCTAGCTAGACTTACAGCTTTTAAATGAGACAACCTGTGGAATGTGGTGCTACTTGACACAAGTGCTTGGCTTCTTACTGAAAAGAAATAGCTCAGATGTCACTTCAAATGCCTATTGTAACAGGGAAAAGTCGGACAACTGTTGAAGGTGCACTTTCAGGGTACCTATAAGGTATTTTGTCAAGTTCTTTCCCTAGCTCAGGGCTGTAATAACTCATGAGTTCCCAATGAACCTTATTGTAGAAACAGGGCATTCTCTTTACCACAGAAAAGCTGTGAATAAAATTGCATTACTTTTTCTTTTATTTTGGACCTTTGAAATTATGTGTCTGGATCTCTTATGTGCAGCATACAGGGTTAGAATTTTTTCTAATTAAAAAGGAAACAATATACTAGCTTCTTTAATACCAAACTAGAGTATCTTCGGTGTCATGTCCCAGTAAATATTCTTACATCGAGCCTATATTCAGTTTTTGATGTGGTTTTGCATGAAAAAAGGTGGAAATTTCTGTGTTTACAGTGCTTCTTTTAGAAAGAAAGGTGATCCATCAGTGAACAGTGTGAATTCTTTCAATTGTCAGATTATATATTACCAGTGGTGTGTGCACTGGTACATGTAGGTTGTTTAAAAGCACATTTCAGAGAGATTAATGACTGTAGTAAATACTAGACTAATGTAGAGTAAGATTCCTGATATAACCTCAGTTTAATCTAAAAGGTGCTGATATGAAAAGCTACAGTTCTAACAGGACTAGGTATTGGTGGCAACATTTTGCTATCTTTAATCTTATAGTGCATAGTTGCCAAGTGGAACTCCTGATAACTAGCAGTTTCCAGGATATTATCTAGATTTCCTGTTTATTTTATGTGGTATTGTAAGGATCATCTTGTGCCTTTTTCCAAAAGAATGAAGGCTCTTTTTGATAGGGTATTATTTAAACCCCACAGTTAAAATCGCAAGGTTCAAAGTAACTGTAGGTACCCTGATTACAGCTCACCTTTTAATACAATATTTCTTTTTGTTCTCTGGGATTTTTAATTACTTTTAGCATACTTTTCTTTGTGTGTGTGCTTGTGATTGGACCTGGTTCATCCCTCCTCCGTAATTTTTAAATATTGTGTACTTTAAAGTAGACAACCTTTAAAGATTTATTTCTAATTCAACAAAAGGCTCCTTATACGAAACATAACTAGAAAAACATAAAGGAAAATGAATTTTCATTCAACTTGAAATATTAGTTACTAATTGCATTCCAGACCATTATTTAAATATGTTAAGAATCTATTTTTATGGTGTCTCACATTTACTATAGGAAGTCTTTGAAAATCCCCTTTAATTCATAGAAGTTGGGAAGCTCTGCTTATCTCTTTTAAGCAATAAACTTACTTTGGCATACAATTTAAAGAAGATATTCCTATTAATCCTCCTTTTAAATTAAATAATGATGTTGTGGGTGAAAATACTGTAAATTTCTGTGAAGGAGTTAAAGTAGAAGCAAACAGATGGATTAAGATTTAAGGAATTTGCCAAAAGTTCCTTTTAGCATGACTACTACTGGCTGCCTCTTGGAAAGTTTGGCCTACTGTGAGAAAAAGCTATCCAGGCTGTCTGGGAGCAGAACAAAAGTGAAATAGAAAAACTGTTCTGAACTGCCATCAGGTAATAAAATCCAAGGAGAGCCAATAGGATATGTGAGTTCAGGCATTTAATTTTCAAAGGTGTTCACTTTAGAGGTTCAATTAAAAAAGAGGTTTAGACTTTCAGTTTCTTCTTTGTAAAACAGGGAACAGAAGATACCTGCTAACATTAGAAAAGATCTTTGAAAGGGACAGATGCTTACTGCTGCATTTATTTCAGTGATGGTGTAGAGTGGAGAGGCCTCCTGCTTCTCCCAAGACTTTCTGTCATGCATCCTACAGGGGGTTCAGAAGGAGGGGCAATGCTCTGAGAGTCCTCACTGTGCTCTCACTATTGTGACAGCCAGTATTGGGAGTCAAAAATGGAGAGAAATTCCAATGCTTCACATGCAGATTCTGTGAGTTCAAACTTTTGGTTTACACAAAACAGTAATTGGAAAAAAAAAAAAAACTAAACGAGAAAAAGGAGTAAAATTTCCTGTAATGGCCTCTTCAACCATTAGAGACTCAAATGCACCACTGTAATCAGAGGAAGAAACAGTGAAGTTGCATCTTTTTTTTGGCAGCAGAGGAGTAAGGGAATACCTGCTGCTATTATTTCTTGGTGTCCTAGTTTAAGTTCAGACTCACTAAATCAATGTGCCTCGTGTTCTCTCTCCTTTAAACACCCCTACCTATATTTTTTGAAAAGCTAGGAGATAGGAATATGAGAGGATGAAACAGCATTTTTATTTGTTTACTTAAATGTTCTCATGAATGATTTTGTAGCTACCTTGGGCTGCACCTTTCCAGAAGCTTTATGTCTCCCAGGTGACCTAAATATAATGTGACAAGTTGAATAAATGTTTTTTTGGGTTTTTTATAATAAAGCATATAGGGATGTAGAACAAAAGTTAGTGATACTTTCCTCTTCCACTGCTTTTCCCCTAGAACGAGATAATTTTCTATTACAAAGAACAACTACTATGCTCTTTTGTAAGTATCCGGTGCTTTTTCTTTTTTAATTTTTTAAAGTTCTCATTTTTTACTAGACTGTATTATTGTCATAGGTGTGGTAGAAGCCTTCATCTACACTACAAGGGAGTTCTCTTAAACAACTTTTACCCTTTTTTTGCCAGGCTCTGTACAATACTTTCTCCCTGAAGTCATCATAGGAAGTGGGACAGATATGGCAAACTAGTTTCATAAGTAAATATGTCAAATAATGTTTTGGTGTATGCAGTGAGTCTTGTTTTTTTTAAGTAGCATGGCATACAATACCTCATTTTACTAATTAAATTAGCATATACAGACATTAACATTTAAATGCTTCTTGCCTTCAAGTTAGGACAGGTTGTACTTGTCAAAGTTTCTTCTCCATCTTGTTTCACTTCGAGAGTTTCGATGTGTTTCTCACCTGCAGGAAGGCCAAAGTGGGGACACTCTGGGGGTGGTTCTGCCTGGCTGAAACAATTTGGCCTTTCGTCTGTTCCTCCCCCACGAGTTGTACTGATCAAGGCAGCAGAGCAGTGCATGGCCTGAGCAGCGTTGCTGCTGTGCAGATGCTACAGCCTGGCCAATGTCGTTGGTTCATTGAAGAAGTTTCAACAGTACTTTTCAACTAGAAGGAAAACTTTTAAATCACTCTCTGTCCAGCAAAAACATTTGGCCTCATGACGCTGAGTTCTGACATTGCAGAAGAATGCTTGGACTCTGCATTTGAATGCTTCTAGACAAAATTTCTCTCTGCAAAGACAAGCAGTACTTAGTGAACTGAGACCTCCTTTGTGTTCCTTTTGTTATTCTCTTTGATTGACTATTAAAACCATTTTTCCTCTCAATCACTAAATGATGCAGAATTGCATACTCACTTCTTAAAAAGTTACACTCATCCTTCTGCCTTAAAATGTGTAGAAATTCTGTAAAAATTCATGTAAAGAAAAAGAAATTGACAGCCAAAAGTGCCAGAATGATTTGAAGTATATAAAGTAGTGTGCATTAAAGTTTTATTGGTTTTGGTTTTGTTTTTTGGCGAGGCTTTTGTGGGGGTTGTTGCTGTTGTTTTTAATCTGTAGATCCCTAACATTAATGAGACTCAATTAAAAGAAGAAATTTTAGTCATCCTCCACCTTCTAATCCCAAGAATGCTGCCTTGTACTTGGCTTCCACTTGATAAAGGAAGATATATATTTGTTAAATATTTGTGTGTCTCTCTTTTAATCATATAAACCCTTCTAACTGAATGGTATTGTGTCTTGGTAAAGAAATAGCTACATCTTTTGTTGGACAGTATTTTTTTATGGTACTGCAATAAACAAACCAGCATTTTAACTTGGGAGGCAACTTCCTGGTGTTAAAAACCAACAAAAGCAAGTCCAGCACATGATTCACAGTGAGAAATTTCTCTGAAGGGATTTGCCCTAAATTTGATCATAGCTCAAAATACTTATAGGTTTTGAACTTGTATTTTTTATCAATTCCACAACTCAAACTGACAAATCTTTGAAGACCCTCTGAAACATTTCCTTCTCCTTTTTAAAATTTTGTTTAAGTGTATACCTTGCCCTCTTTGTAGCTTTAAAATGGAAGATGAAGGCTGTGGTAAAAGGGTCTTCTGCTGAATTCCTGTGAAACATGGAGTTTTCTCCAGGAGAAGTCCCCTACAATCAGTACCAAATACCACTCTAGTATGGCTTGGTAAATGACAGCCTGCAATAACTTTGATATAGGCTGAAGAGGTTTCTCAGGAAGAGAGGCATCTCTTTAACATTCTTATCTACAATACCATGATGGAGGTTTCAAAGGCCAGCAAAAGTGTCTGGGGTACCTTTGTCAGCTGCACATTTGCTTAGCTTTGGTCATAAGCAGAGGCTGACAAGATCTTTATATTCTCTGGCTTGTTCCAGGTATCACCTATTTTGTGATGGCAGAATCTTCTGGCAGCAGAATTATTTTTAAAACAGAGCTGAATCGTATTTATTTCCCTCTTCCCCCCACAAACTGCACTAATCAAGGTTCAAAAGTCATCCTTCCCCTCCCCTGAATAAATTTGCATAATTCATAGCAATTGCAATTCTCTATTAAAACACCTGAAAAGTAGATTTGGATATGTGACTGTGATAAATATACTTTATCTAGAGGACTGGTCTTAGCGCATTTTTATGTTTTATTGGATATTTTATTAGAAAAGTTGGGATAAGTAGTTGCACTTGTCCAAAATGGACTCAAACCATTTTATCAGAAATTCTTTAGATTTTTACTGTTGCGCATAAGATTGCTTGCCAATTTCCTCACAAATTTTGTGTTTAGTTCTATCTTGAGTTGTTAATCACGTCAAACAACTTGGAGGCACTTCTGGCCCACTACATTAAGCACTAAATAACCTGGTGGGAGGCCACGTTGTTGCGCTTGTATGAGGGTGAGATAAAGGAGCATTACTCAGTATGTGGAATACATGTGACCACTGAGTGCTAGATTGCTGGTTTATCCCAAGTCCTTCACAGAAAGAAATGAATCACTGTATACCATTCATTGCTATTTTTTTTTTTAACTGGCAAACTGATAAATATTTTGTGACCACAGGTAAGCAGAAAACTCACTTTTTCCAGCCCACAAAACTTTGAGCTCAAAACTAGTCCTGTTCTACTTTGAATTTCAGTAAAATTTAGGAAGAATGAAGAGATCTGTTTGAAATAGTCGATTTTCTGCTAAATGTGAAACAGCTATTTTGGAGTCAGTGTGTCTGTTTTTGGACTATAAATTCCCTTTTAATCCCTGGAAATGTTTTCTGAAGGAGTTTTCTTTAAAAATGGTACCACTCCACATGAAGTTTAACTTTATGAATCACCATCCTCCAGCTTGAGAGAAAAGCTGATATTCAAAGACTGCAGTACTTGTGAATTAGGAGTCAAACATGAAGTGAAATCTTCTTACATTTTTGGTGAGAAGTGGCACTTGATCCTTGAGGCAAAGAAATTCGCTTCAACCTACATGACACATTACGAGCAAGTGCACTGGCAGGGCTATAAGATGAAATGCCATTTTCTGTTAAGTTAAAAGTAGGACACGTTTTTTTTCCATTTCTGAGAGTTCTATCACTTCATATAGTTGCTTTTGGAAATGAAAAATGGCAACGGCCCCATACAGAAGTGGCCTATGAATTACAGAAAAGCAGCTTATGCTGAGTAGTGTGGCACAAGAAGATGCTAGGCATTTCATGAGGAGAGAATGCAGCACAGCCATGTGGAGATTACAGAGCTCACAAAATTTAGTTATGCTAAGTCTCTTTTTCTTAAATAGAGAGGAGAATGAATAAAATATAATTAGTTATGTTTTTTAGGAGGCTTATAGATGATCAATATACTTATAGAACTTGTACATTAAGTACAGAGAGGAAAGAGATAATATGGGGGGGTTAGGTTTGTTAACTTCAGTACCCGGATCTAAATTACTGCGGCTAATTTTAGAGTTTGAGGGTGAAATACAACTCTGTGTATCATACACCACACAGAACTACCTAGAAACACCAGATTTCTCTGTTACTCTATAGCAGTGTCCAAAAGATTGTCTGCTTTGGTTTGTAGTAGGATGAATAAAGAGAATAATCCTAATGCAGCGTCTCAGAGCTTGGGAATCAGGGAATAAACAAAGAGGAGTTGCTCATATGACATCATTCTGAATCTGGAACAGGAGCCCAGATGAACCTGGGTGTCCTGCTGGCCTCACCAGTAGCTTGGCTTTTCCTTAAGGAAACTTATAAAAATATTTCAATCTACACTCTTAGGTTTTGTTT
>WAAE01044580.1:0-15225 GCA_013400495.1 Nicator chloris | reverse complement strand
GAAATTTGGTGTAATTTTTTTTTTCTCTATTTTCTAAAAAACCTCAGAGTAGAGCAAGGAAAAGGATTACCCATGCCAATTCAAAAGAAAGCTCACATCAAATCTCTATTTCTAATGCATACAGTGTTTAAAAAAATAAATCCTTGCTCAACTCCTCATGTGGTGGCAAATTGAGCTTTCATCTTCTGAGCAGAAAGAGGAGAAAAGCTGAAAGAAAAAAAACCCAACAAAACAGATTGAATAAACTTTTAATTGCAGAAGAACAGGAGAGGGGAGTACTGTAGGGACTAAATACCCTAAGTACCAGGATTTCACAGTAAATACATGTTAATTAGTTGAGTCACCTGAACAGAAATATCCTCTCCAGGCTTATGTCCTATCCCCCCAAAAATTCGCTTTCATGTTTTTCTTTATAGTTGATACATCCTTGAGAAATTGTGATCATATTGCAAAAGACAGAGAATTTTTATCTATCTACCAACTTGTGGTGCTTTCTTTTAGGCCCAGACATTTTTTGTTAGTCCCAATCATTATTTGAAGATAAAGAAAAGATCTTCATCCCCTGGGCTCATTTATACTTCTGTGTTTGGTTTTGGAAATGTATGTAAGTGTTTGAACTGTTTCTAAAAATAGAAAGCATTAAAATAAATTATGTAAAACTATAGTTGCTTAAACTAGTGTTAAGAATGTGTTCATAAGGTTTTTTTTAGTTTCAAGAGGGGGGAAAAGTAAAAAAAAATAAAAGTTATGTGCCATAAGAACAAAATGGAAGCACAAATTGTGCAACCATCTGCAGGATGTATTTTAATGACTAAGACCAAACTATTTTAATAGAGTTTGAACCCTTTAGAGAACCAACTGTTATTTACAAGCTGACCCTATTAAGTGATAAGAAATGGCTGTTTGGTATCAGATGATTAAACAAAACAAAGTCGATGTTGCTTAGAGGTTTGGAAAGCTTTCTATGAGCTTTTTGACTATGAAGTAAGCATTGCATTAAGGAAATTATTACGGTTTTCTATTTTAAAGAAAGAGAACAAATTAAAGTGTGAAATTAAGGTGTTAGATATCTAACTTCATGGAAATAAGCCTTCTTCAAAACAGCAGTAAGATAATAGAAACTTTGAAGCACATGGATCTTTACAAGGACTGGGATATAAATGACAGCTATATGGGTTGCTTGTTAGCAGACTAACAGAGCCTTTCTCTTCCTTTACAAATTATCTGCTTATTCATTTCTTTGGCACTGCAATGCAGATACTTTTTAATAATAACATAACAAAACAGTTTCCTTAGGTCTTCAGCAAGACCACTATGGAGATGCCAAAGCAGAAGGGATTTAAGTTGTCACTGTTTAGCCTTGCCTCTCAGTGGCTGGGGCCACCATCTCATCCTTTCACCCACAGAGGGGAGTTGTGCACCTTGCTGTAATCTGTGCCCTTCACAGAAGTGATGCAGAAGGATAGAGGCAGAAGCCATTCTGGCCTTTTGTCCACAGACTCACTCAAAGTATAATTTTTCCCTCAACAGCACTTAGCTAGGTTTTTGGAATAGTTAATTAGAGAGTAGAAATATGTTTTGTGGCTATAAAATGTTGGTATTGCTAAATTAGAGTGCATGATTTAACTATGTGGCTATCCTAAAGCATTTATTATATTATTCCAGGATAATAATGATAATAATAATTTGGTTTTATGACATTATTAAGATGTCTACCTAATTTGGAAACTTCATTTAGATTACAGCACTTGCTGATCTGGGTCCCACCAGAAAGAGATCATTACACAGAGTGTACAAACAGTATAAGAAAGAACACTGCTATGGACAGGAATGGTTTGACCTTCCTTTTGCTTATCTACTTCAGCTGGATATTGTGTACTAACATCAGGTTTTGTGCACTCCCATGGTGAACTGGATCAGGGAGCAGGTTTGGTAGAAAATGAACAGATCTTTTGTAGTTTCAGGGTTTATTAACCTGAACCTTTAAATTTTCCATTCCATCTGGGCAAGAGATGTGGTGAATGTGAGCACCAGAGCAAGGGAGGCAGTAGGGCTTAGTACTGAGAGAAGATGTTAGGAAATGGGGATGTGAGATTGCCTCATTTTACAGAAATGCGGTTTGTTGTTGAATTAATGTGGTTGCTCTGCACAGAATCAGAGCAGAGAGGGTAAGTACAGAAAGTTAAAGAAAGCACACAGAGTTTCTCTGTGGAAAAAAACTGTTACCTTTTTTGGTTGCTTTTTCCCCCTCTAGTGTTTATTTAAAAGAACTGAAGCAGCAATGGTAAAGTAAAATGTGAAAATGGCCAATTTATAGCCACATTGAAAAATCTTCACCAAAATGGAAACAGTATTGAAATAGACCCATCTGAGCATTTTGCACTGCAAGGAGTTCAAAGTGCCTTACTTTAAAGAATCATATGATTTACTCTGCTGGAAGCACCAATGAATTTTTTCTGTACTTTCTTTGTATTTTTAGGCATTCCACATGATTAAAGTTTGGTGGCTTTCCTCAGAGTAAGGTCCTTTTCGCAAAATTCCCCATTACTCCTTCAACCCTTTGCTATTAAAAACACAAAGTAGGAAGTTGAAGCGTTCACAGCCAGCAGTATAGTAACTATGGGGTCCTTTGGAACCTGCTGTAGGCAGGAGCTCATAATTCCTCTGTTCCGCTGTGGGGTGATTTTTGTCCTGGGGTAGTTTAACCAAGAGTAACAACAATAAGAAATCTTCAAGAAAAGTCCTACTGTATTATAGCCATGACTCCTGACATGTCAGGAGAATACATTTGCTGATATATTTGCTCTACCCAAGTAGCACAATGAAGAAACATTCCAAATGTGAGAACTAAGAATGAAACCACAAAATGCATCATTTTTTTAAAATGCGAAAGAAATGCATCTGCATTAAAAAGCATCAGAGGATTTAAAACTAATGCAGTGTCTTTTCCCATAGCCCAGTCTTTTTCTTATGTCGTTAAGCAATAAATAATGGGATTTTTTGCAGGAAGACATCTTTTCAAATCAGTGACATAAATCTAACCATATGGTTTAGGAAGTCATCCTTATCTACTTACAGTCTAATCTCCTGATGATACACAGTGTGTTCTGTTGGCATTTCTTTAATATTGTGGGAGATGAAGAGCTCATCAGTCACTTCCAGATTATCTTCAATAAGGTTTTCAGAACACGCTTTTAATGAGGCCAATTTTTAATATAAAAATTGTGTACAATTTCCTGACATGGGTGATGAAAGTCAAATGAAGAAATACCACAAATACAACTATTGTAACAAGGGTCTACTTCCTATCTGTTATTCCTGTCTTATTCCTCATGCCTAGCCCTTAGTCTTCACACATCAGAAAAATCTAGGTCTGGATTTTTTGCAGATCTACAAAAGCATGCACATCTAAATAATGAAGAATTATTGATAATGAATCCAAATAACAAATATACACAAATATTCACATTAAAGTATTTGAAAAATCTGACTGCTTAAATGGCTTTAAAGTATAACGTTTTGGCAATAAATTCTGGTAATATTTTCCTAATTTTTGGTCTTGTACATTTTATTTTTTTCAATTCTTTTAAAGTGGTTAATATACCACATGTTTTGTGATGTCCCTTGCTGTTCCTACTGCAGTTGGTTTTTCACTGACTTGTACATCTTAAACTTTTCAATCTTGCCACTGCCATACAGGGCTTTGTTAATAGAGGGAATCAATAGCATGATATATTTGGGGGATTAATCCTTTATTATGGCTCTGAACAGTATGAAAACAGACTAGAAAAAGGAGCTGAGGAGGAGGAGATTGTGGTCCTTTCTGTAACTGTTCTCAGTCATCGTCTTTGTAGGTAAAGAATGTTGAGATTGTCAAATCCTGTTTTACATGACGATTTCCATGAAGATCAGGATTAAAGACTGAGCATGAAAAGGAGTGGTTTATTAAGTTTGGTATTTTTTTAGTACTCTGTGGGATTGTCACAAAGTTACTTGTATAAAACAAACTTTGAAAAAAATCAGTTTTTCTTATATAAAGATGGACTTTTTAAAATTAAAACAGTGCTGCATTACTGTAATGGCTGCTTAAGGATTTTTCAATGTAGAAAGTAAAATCTGAGATCTCTATCTATAACCAATAATTCCTATACAAAGCCTATATAACATTAATTCATTTCTGTAATGGTGTTGTGAATAACTAGTCAATATTCTTGAGTATTAAATAAGAATAAAACCTAAGTCCCTTCCCTTTTAACTTTGTACTATGTTAATCCATGCTTTTCATTGTAAAACTGCTATATTAACTGTGAAGGCAGCAGCAGCTGCAAAGGTAGCAGAAAGCTAGCAATATAAACACAAAGATAGCAATAAATGGATCCCTTGTGTTTTCTCATGAGAATACATTCTGCCACTGGGATAACTCTACATTCAGTCAGTAATAATTTATGAAAATTAACTATTCTGTGTCAAAAGGACTGTATTCATTTAAGTGATAGGTCTTGGCAGGCAGCAAAATGTGGGGTTTTTTTTATTGTACCTGTGATGCATTCTTTTCATCAGCTAAGGAGCAAATTATCCCATCAGATGACTGTCTTGTTAGTGTCACTCTGCATGAGCCCAATGAGAATGTTTTGACATGTTTTAAAACTGAAATACTTGTATGTAAAAGGAAAGAAAGTGGGAAAAAATCTGCCAGAAAGAATGAAAAGCTGACACCCCAGTTTTCAGAGTACATTACTCCATTGATGGCATATCTAAATGCAGTTGGGAGTGATAGTATAAATGACTGCACAGAGGCTAATTAGTCTCTTGTTTAGTTTTTACTTAAAGGGAGTCAAATGAAAGCTAGAGCTTTTTGACATTGTGAAGTTGGTTTTGTCCTGTGTTTTGAAGAGTATGATGGTTACCTTGCTATCTGCAGTAGAACTCTGTTTATTATGTAATTACATTTACTTTCCCCCAAGTAAATAAATAAACCAATAAGTCAATGCAGTAGCTGATTGGAAATATCCAATCTACATATCACTGAAGAGTTCTCTCATGGTTTTTTGTGTTGCATTGGAGAGAAGGAAAGAGGCTCAAACATACTTATATCAATAAAACCTGCGTCCTAGCGAGATCACTTTAACTTCTCTCATTTACACTTTTCCGTCCCGTTTGTTTACACTCATAAGAATAAATAAGTCTTAGCAGAATATAAAAATTTGCTAAGAGTTAGATTCGTCATTCACAATAAGCACATCTGTGAATAGCTATATTAGCTAAGATAGCCAGACAGGAAACCTGTATGGTCTTGCTGGAAGCTACTTTCTAGTATTATGTGCATTTTACTCTCTTGTATGTGTGTGTTTGCTGCAATGAAAGACCCTCAGGAATGAAGGTAACCTCAAACAGTGTGAGAAGTCTGTTTTCCAGGCTGGCCTGCAGGACTGAGAGTGCAGATTTAGAGTGGACATGAGGTTCACCTCGCTCAATCCCTTGTGTTCAGACTGAAGAAAGTATAATGAGACCATCTGTTTCAGGAGCTCACTATGCTGTTATTGAGTACCTATGGCTGAGTAGATTCCAAAGGAGTGCTTTGCCATGCTTCAGTTTTTCATTGCCATAATCATTGGAAAGATATTCCTGGTATTAACCCTAGGCCTTTTTGCCAGTTGTAAATGATGATCCTTGTCCTGCTTCTGTACACTGACATGTGGAAGTGGCTCTGACATGAAGAAAGACCTCATGACATTTCTCTTGAGATTTTATGATGAGGCGATAAATGGTCATGTCTTTCCAAAATCATTTGAGTGTTTGCAAATTCTAAAAATTTTAATTCCTTGAACTTTTCACGGGAGATCTATTGTAGATCCCTTTTATAGATAAAGAAGCTCATCAGTAATCAACGAAGCTGACAGATTTCTTTCCGGTTGTCATCAATTCTATGTCCATCAATAAATCCAAAAATCAGGTTTGCCTTTTTTTGGAACAGTGTTGCATTCCTGATTTACATTCATATACTGCTCACTGTGAAACTGCAGTAACTACTAATTTTTTGCCATTTGGTGCTTGTGCATTTCTCTTCTCCAGATCAACTGCTGTCCTCAAACACACTTTTGCTGAATGGCTTGTTAGTTTCAGGGCATGTCTTCAGCTTGACAAAACCATTTGGAATTTTGATCTTATTCTCCCTCTACCCATTCTACAGGAGAAGTTGCAGTTTTTCCTGTTCTGGAGCTGCTGACATTGTGAACGTATCTTTTTTCTTGTTCCCCTGGTGAGGTTTTCCCAGCGAGAGCTGTTTTGAGACACCTTTTTTATGACTGCTGGACACTGGTAATTAGCCTTTTGATGTAACTTCATTTTTCAGCTTTTGCCTTTAGCTCATGTAAGTGTCCTCTATACTTAATTTCCTTAGCTTGAAATTGCTTCTGGTGGAGGATACTGAAGCCTTGCTGAAGATTCTGCCCACATGCCACAGTACTCATTCAGCTGTTAGCTCTTAGATGCAGAGAAGGTTGTTACCCAGTTTAATGCTGGTAAAAGTCAGTCAGTACCAGTGTCTCTGCCTCCCTTGTACGTATCATATGTAATCTTTAGCACATCTTGCTGGTGCAGTTGTCAGGCATTCTGCAGCCAGGGCAGTATAAAAGGTATTTTCACTGAATTAACATCATGCAGATGATCAAAGGTTTAATATTAGCAGAGGTTCTTCATAATGGGGTGCAAACACTTTACATCATTAGCAGGACATCTCGAACTCCCTAAGGCTTTGCCTTTGGGTTATGAATCACATGTCATTTTCAGACATGGTTTTTTCTTTGGTGATCAGGGTGATGGCTAACATGCTCATGTGCTGCAATTTGCTTTTGGCATTGGTGCTATAGTTTATTGCAGAAGAACTCTTATGGATTCATTATAAACCCAGAGAATTAACTGTAAGAGCACTCTACATGCAGCTTTTATTATTTTTGTTGTCTGAGGAAGGAGCAATGATATTTAGTCAACACTTTAGAAAAGGTGGTGACTTGAACCATTACAGTAGTTTCATCATATTGGCATCCAAAAACCATTTGGTGAATTTTTGAGGTGTAACCAGTGTTCCTTTTCATGGCACAATAAAGGGACCAGACTTATGACATATAAACTTGCATGTAGTGGGGGTCAAAAGGCAGAAAAAAATAATGCTGACATATCCCAAACTGCATTGATTGGGAATTTTATTTAATTGAAGTTGTAGAAAGACAAGAAGTTTGAACACTGTCTTAGAAAACATGTCAGAAGGTTGTTGGTAATCATAGGGGAATAAGATTAAGATTTACTTACATGATTGTCTGCAGGTTTCTTTGACCAGGGAAGTGCAATAAAAGATGTGTTCACTCAATATTGAGAGAAATATAGTTACTGGTTTTGGTCTGTTGCATAATAAGTTCTTCAACTTTTACAATATTGAGGCATACATGTTACATGCAGGGCAAATATTAGAGCTGGATTTTTTTTGCTTGTTTTGCTTTTTCTTTGCTTCTCTCTTGGCCTGTAAATGTATTTCCCCCAATATTTACCAGTTGAGGGAAAAGCTACACTGCTGTACTTTTTCACTGAAATTGCATCAGAATGGTTTCAGCAGCTCTCTGGATTCCCTGCCAGCTGGAGGCAGGCAGCTGCCACTTCCCCTCCCCTCCAGCTGCCTCTGGAGCTGGGCTGGGTTTAGCAGAGGTGTGGTGCCATGGTTGAGAGAGGCAACTGATGGGGACGGCTTTGCAAATGCCCTCTGTGGTTTTGGAAAGCTGCACAAGAACATTTAATTCCAAGAATAGCTTTTGCACCTGGAAGTATCCTGACTAAAAGAGCGTGTTCGGCCATTTCTTGTTCTATGTTACATTTGTTCGTTTGTTGTGGATCTCATGACAGAGCTGGGTGTGACGTTCAGAATGCAGGAGGGAATGTCATATTAATTAACAGTAGAAATGGCTCTTCTGCATGCTAACTTGGAGCTTTCTAAATGTGCATTTTCTGTAAACAACCATAAAAGGCAATCAGATCTCCAGCTGGAAGGATTGTTGGCCTGGCGTGGTTATGTGTTCTTTAGTAGAGAACACATATTCCGTTCTTGAGCGTTTTTATTTTCAGTGATAATTTCTATTAAAGAGAATTGTAGGCTTCTACCTTAATTGTGACTAGAAATGAGGAGATGGGATCAACAGAAGGGCACTTGTGTGACAGTAGTTCAGAAAATGGGAAGGTGGAAGATAAGTGGTGTTATTTTGATGTGATTTTGGTGGGGGTGTCTCTCATTTCGAAACTCGGGGTCAGCTGAGGTTTGCTAAATGAGTCAGTGAAAGTGTTAGGTGAAGGAGAATAAGGAAATCAAGGCTGGCATGGATTTTGCTGTTTATGTTTGGATAATGTAATTTTTGTGTGTGTGTGTAAGCTGTTCTTTGTAGTTTTATTGTTGTTACAACAGGCCTGTCCCTCAGATACAGCTTTCTTCCTTCCCCTGCTTTTCTGGCTGTGATGCATCAGCTCCATTCTGTTCATGAGTTGCTATTGTATAGATCTGTGATGTGATTTTTCAAAATCTCCCTTTACTACCAGAAAGCTCATGGTCTAGATATTTCCATACAGTCCACTGTATCTACGTCTGCTTCCCCAGCACGTCTCTTCCTTCATTCCTGTCTTCAATTCACAGTCTATCATTCACCTCATCTTTCCAACATTTCCTGATGCAAACATTAAATGTGGAAATAAACATAGTCAGTAAGGAATGGAAAAACTCTAATTAGGAAATAAAAACTGGCAGTGGGATATAAGAGAGTAGAAGGAGTGACTGCAGGGAACCTTCTTGCAGCTCTGCTCCTTAGCAGCTTTCACCCCAGCATCTTTTTAATACTTCTGTGCTGGTTCATTTGGAGAAATACTGCTGAGATCTGGGTAAACAGAGGATAAAAAACCATCTGAGGTCAAAAATCACTGGCGTAAGAGGTTTGGAGCTAAGAAGGCAGCATCAAATGATGGAAATAATTGGGTAGTTTCTCTTTAGAAAATGAAGCCCTTCTCTGTGCTAAAAATTTGCAAGAGCCTTCTGCCTGAAAATATTTGTCTGGCTGTCTGGAATTTGTAGTCTGTAGTTCATTAGCTATTGAGACTGAGATGAACACTGACATTTTAATGAAATGGCTTCTTAAGGTATATTTCATTTTAATGCATTTTTTAAGCATGAAAGGAAACACCCTAATAAGCAAATATTGTAGATCGATCTGTGTTCTGAATATATTGTGTTAAATACTAAACCAAAATTCAATCTCCAAAGTTTGAAAAAGAAATATATAAGCCTCAATGTGACCTTAAATATGACACTGCCATCAGTGCCTTTATGATAAATTGCCAAAAGCAATAATCTGTCTCTGAAATCAGATATGGCCGTAGTATCTGTGGAGTTACATTTCTGCTTATGCAGAAGGCTCCATTCAATTCATCAAAAAACTGGATTTGAAAGCAAAATGTAATCTGTTAAGATGCAAGACCTGGCAAGTGTTGTGTTTCTTCTGTAGTATAAAATCGAAACTGCTTTAGTTGTGGATGGAATTAAACTTTTCCCTAGATATCTGTGATATTACATTTTCAAGAGGCACCAAAAGCTGGCAGGCAGATGAAAGAGGAAAATGTTTTTAAATATTTTACCTTAAAGTACAAAGAGATGGAGGGGTATGTATGTGTGTTGATGTGTTAAATGGGTGCCTGCATATTGTTAACTACTGTAACTGGTGAGTGCTCATCTCTGTGAGTTTTATGAATTTAGCCAGGTTTTTAATCTTATGATTTAGTTATGAAAGGGAAGAGTGGACATCTGCAGAGAAAACTTCAGAGCTGTCCCTGGCCTCAGTCTGGAAAGAAACCTGGGAGACGTGGTGGCACCCAAGAATGTTTTGGTTGGTCTAAGGAGGAATCCCAGTGCGGTGTTCTGCTAAGTAAATAAAGATAGTCATTGGGGTGGTAAGGACAGCAGATATGCTACATAAAGATGATTCTAAAGGTGAGTCAGATGGGGCTGGGGAGATTGGAGGTTACTGTGGCAGATCTGCTGTGTGGGATCAGATGAACAAGAGCGAGGGTCAGTTCAAAATCTAAAAATATGTGTGGTTTAATCATAGGGTTCAATTTCTCTTGAAGTTGGTAAAGAGACTAATTTTATCTTGATGTCCTTGGCTGAGACAAAACCTCTGGATCAACTTCCTTAAAATGCATGAGGTGTCTGCTACTACAGATCCCCAATTTGCTTTTCTTTTAATCACTTTTCAAGAAGAAGTAGTAATTTTATTGCTGCTTTGATTTGCTACAGGAACCTAATAACAATTTGATATTGGAAGGTTTTGTACAAGTTTATCTCAGATCACACAACACTTCAAAATATGTTTTTTTTTTCCTTAACTCTGTGTTGTACAGAAAAAATAAACTAAAATCTTTTTAAAATAAGGAGTGTCCTTTTGTGTTCAGACTAATACTTAATATTATTAATTAATTTATGAAGCTCAGACTGGCACAAATCTGTGTTTCTTTCGGTTTTAACACTACTTGTGATGATAATAAAGTAAGCAAACCTGTATTGCTGTTGAGCATTTATAATGCTTCATTAAAGAAGTGGTTATCTGTCTGTTTTGAAATGGCACCATGTTTACTTTAACAATATTGATTAATTAGGTTTCTGTTTAATGATGCATATATAAGGTGGAGGATATCTGGCTGTATGCAGCACAAAGTACTTATTGAAGTGAGGCTTGTATTGAGTACAGCAGGTCCCTGCCTATTCAGCTTGAAAATGTATTTAAATCCCTGTAAGTTCAGAGCCTCACAGCAAAAAACACCGACATAGGAACATTCATGTTTTGAAAGTGGGGGAATGACAGAGGCTGGCTTTTTTACAGACAGGCGTCACTGTTTTAAAAAACACCACAACCATAACCCAAAGCAAGAGGAGTGTTTTAGGGTAGGCGTCTGAGATTGCTTTCAGCTTCTTGTAGCTAATTCTATCTAATTCAAGAATAAATTGCCTTACAATTTCTAACCAGATTTAGAAGGCTGTCTGAATTGGCTCTCATGAGCTGAAAGGTGTGCCTACCTATTTTGTATATGTTAAAGCAATTTGAGGTTTCATGGCATGTGAAAGCATTTGTAGGACATGGCAGTTAAGAAACCTTAACATTCATAAGCTATTTTGTGGTTGATATGTTTTAAATTGTGGGAACTTTTTTTAGAGCACGGCTGTGTTGAAGGCTGTCTGAAGCTACGTGTGTGCATTACTGTTTTTTATACTGACCCTAGTCCTGGTAGAAATACTTATCCACAAACAGTGGTAAGTCTTTATATTTAATGGCCTAGTCTATTCCTGTTGCCTTAATCTTGTCCTTATGAGTTTGTATAAATCTGCTTCTTTCATTGTTATGCATCACACAAAAGGTACTAAAAATATCTGTTTAATACTTTCACTGCATGCTGAAACAGTGATAAAAAGATGAAGAATATTTTGTTTTACGTAACTCCTGCTAGGCTAATATTACTCCTTTAAAATGTCATTTTGTGTCAACACACCCAGCTGAAGCTGTAGGACCTTAAATACCACCCACACAAATAGTCTCTGATTCCTGCGAGGAGTCATTTTCCTTAAGTGTCTTTCCAACAGATGGATCACAATTTCCTTGCACGGCAGAAACAGTTAAAGTAGGATGGAGCCACAGGAACATTATATTCCAACGTACTTTCAATTCATATTACTCGCTATGTTCTTATAGCATAGCAGCTTGAGACAGTGCTGATCTTCCCTTTTTAGTAGCCATAAAAATGTTCATACTGTGTTGTGTTTTCCTTTCTCTTAAACCTCTGGTCTGGCTTGGAAATTTTGTGTGAAGGATGTTGGTTTGAACAGCCACTCTTAAGTTCAGATAAGAATGGGAAAGGGTCATGTTGCTGGACTGAATCTCTTTTTTGGCAGAGAGTTTGTGGAAAAGCAGTCATGCAAGATTCAAATTTAAATACACGCAAGATGCTATGATAATAGTGCATGGAAAAATGGAAAAGAGTTACTACTCTGTAACTTTGATAAGTGCATGCCTGAATAGAAATGCCATTTGTATGGAATTTTTGGAATAAAATTTTGTTGATTTTTTTTTCTCTGTCAGGAGAAAATATGCAAGCTGCCTAGACTAGCTGCATTTATTTTTCTTTTTAACCAGAGAAACTGCAAATTCCTGATGTTGATTGTGGCTGGAATGGTCTTAAGTACTAGACTGTTAAATAGGTTTTTCATGGGAGATGGGAACAAAGTTGACCTGAAAAGCACTGAATCATACATGAAAAGGAAGTCTTGCTTTCTAACCTGTTTCATGGCTCTATAATTCCTCTGTTTTCTTGCCAAAAATAATTTACTGCAAATTTAACTCCTAAGATCTTGGCAAGCTTTTTTTTTGCTTTTTTTCCTTTTGCGAATTCCCAACGTTTTGATCATGATCACTGCTGTTCATGTATCGACAGTGTACATTCCTGCAGCTGCTTTGGGTATTTTAAATAAATTTCAAGTTTAAGAACATGAAGGTAGTGCATTTTAGTTAACAATCCTCCACCATGTATTAACTCTGCACCATGTAAACAGGTTTTAATTAAACATAAATTAGTGTACTGTCTGTGGGTCTTGTAAGCTAGCATTTAATATACACTCTAGTTAAATAGTCAGGAATGAGATCCAGTTAGATCCATTTTTAGTAATGTCCTCTGATGAAAACGAGAGGAGATCTGAACTCCTGGTCCTTGATTATGTAAGGGAGGGCAGATGAAATACTGTAGCATGCACCACCTTAGGAGGAAAACACAAAAAGCAGGAATGAAATCCTAAATGCTGAGTTGCATGGGATCAGAGCTGGGATATGGCCAGCTGGAGAAGTGAAAAAATACGAGCAGAGGAGAAAGCAAGAAAGCTCTGGAACACAGCCACAAGACAGTAAGGATGTGGGAAGAGATTTCAGTGAAGAATGATAAAATGATGGGTTAAATATTGCCCCATGTGACTGCATTTTAATGGATATTATGGATTAGTGCAGCACATGGATGACTGGAGCACACGGTGGGTGTGGGGTCCCTGTGCACTAACGAGGGATAAAGTACAGCTCCAACGTCCTCTGAGAGGGGGGGAACAAACACTACTGAGAGCTTGTGGTTCTGTCATCTTGGTATGCCCAAGAAGATGAGAAGATCTATTTCTTGGAGATTGGGTGAGGCAGGGGGCTGTTGGTGGTGTTTTTTTCTGTTTGTGTTTGTTTCCCCCCTTTCTGCAAGCCCTTAAGTCTATGAAAACACCTGAACTTCAGTGCAGTTACAGCCCATGTGGCTGAAGTGAACACTATCCATTTCTTACAGAAACACAGGAATGACCATAATAATGCTATTGCCTCACTCTTTATTGTCAGTAATGCTTGGGGCAATATTTCCACCCCATGAAGTTTTTTGGAAATGTCTTTTCAATACATTTTACCTGAAAATAAATTTTTTGAAGTAACAAATGTAAAGCAAAACTACAAGATAAGGCAAATTCTTCTTTGGGAATATAATATCATCACTCAGTATTCCTTGCAGATTAGAGAACTAGGTTGGAAACCTCTTCAGTTTATTAATAACCTTGTGACATTGGCACTAGGACACATTAGGTCTCTGTTCCTAGGAGCAAAACATTATCATCATGGTTTTCCTTTCCTGCTTGAAAAAGTGCTTGGGGTTGAGATCTGCTGTTCTGATGTTGAATGGCCACCACTGATGTTTGTAATGTGCATTTTATATATTTTTGCCTACCACTGTCTCATTTTCTTTCATCATTACTGCCTCAGTTTCCCTTGGGGAAAGACAGAAGATGCTCAGAAATTAAACGACAGTTAATCCAACTGTACCTTCACAAATGTATTTCTAGTAAAAGTGTGTTTGCCTTTCTGTTCTGCAGTTTTGTGTGGACTCACTCTACCATCTCCATAGCTCATGAAGTGTAACTATGCAGTGTCCCACTGTAGTAGTCATGCATAATGCATGGTTTTTGCCTTAAAAAGTTGCCTTGTACTAGAAACAATACACAATCACAGACTGCTTTAAGTGGCGTAACAGGGGAGTTAAGGGCAAAGAAAAGAATCTGTTTGGAATAACTTCATTTCATAAAATATTTGTTTACTGTAGAAATTTTAATAATTAATGTTTGGATTAAAACATTTTGCTTATCATCTTCTTCCAGAAGTCAGGTCAGCACCTATAGCTACACAGAAGGAAGCCAGAAAAGCTTCCAGACACAAAGCTGACAAACACAGTGCTTCAGCTGCAACCTCAGCATATGCTGCAAAATTACATAGATTACTGCACTAATGGGAATGTGTTCGGGTTTTTTTCTGGCCAGATCACCGGTGTGCTGTTTAAGCTATCTTTTTCTTCTGAATGTCATTTGTTCCTTTTGGTATTATAGAACGTGTATGCCAAAACCTTTATGTACCTTTTAATACAATAGGAATTGTTCCTGCTTCTCTTCCTTTTATAAAGCTTGTTTACCTTTAGGAGTCAGATAAGCTGTTTGTGAACTAAAATGTCCTTTCTCAGTAGTACATCTCTTAGTAGCTCTGTAGTCTATGTTGGTGTTGCAGTATATTCACTCTACAACTGTGAGCTCTCAAGTGTAGAGACTTGATACGGCTGTGGCGCTATTTTTATTATTCAAACAAATATAAATAGAAACTGCAGGTGGGCACTATTTTCTCTTAAAAATGTTTTCTTAAGCTGTAGGGTTTTATATCTTTGAAATGCATAACTTTTTTTTTTTTCTTCTTTCAGGATAATAAAATAGGATAAGGCTCCTAGATTAATGTCTTTAATAGGTTATTGACAGGAGGAATAAATCAATGCCTAAGAAAGCATTGAAAAAACTCTTCTTATGGATGAATCTTCTAAAATTTTAAATACACATAAAGGAGCAAGCAAATGCTTTGAAAGTATTGAGTTTTAAAATTTATATCACTTTTCCTTCATTATTCACACTGATTTAAACATAAGATCATGGCAGAGTTGCTTTAAGTAGACTCCATTGATTTTGTTTATATGACTGAAGATTGAAGTGGCATGAAAACTGCTTAGACAAATGCAGAAGGCAGATAATTAGAATAATCTATTTCCCAAGAGAAAAACTTGAAAAATATTTGTGCTAGAATAGAAAGGTCTAAAGATAATTGT
>WAAE01044573.1:0-15675 GCA_013400495.1 Nicator chloris | reverse complement strand
TAATTTAATTATTAAATATATGTTTATTATGGTAGAATGAATATTCAATTTTATTGTTTCTAAGTTTCAGAAACTCAAGCTTTTAAACCCAGCAACCCTCAAAATAATATTTAGTAGAACTATGTAGCAAAAACTCAAATATGAGCCTTTTTTTGGAGTACCACTGTTTTCTGTAGCAAATATATATTATACAAGTGACTGCTTGGATAAAATAATGACCTTTCATTTATAAGTATCCTGCAGAGCTGCAAAAAGTAAACTGGTATTGCAGTCTGCCTAATGGACTGCTCACCACATCACTGCATGCAATTAAGCATAAGTGATTTTTCTGCTCAAGACAGCCTCAAGACCGATTTAGCAATGAAACTTAATTACTTCTAGCCCTTAGAGAAAATGGCCCAACAAGGTTGAGGTTGTTGGCAGGGCAGTGTGGGAAAGTTATTGCTGCAACTCCCTTCCCCGCTTCTGATTTTCTGTTTGCAGTACTTAAAGCACAGTTAACTTTCAGTTAAGCAAATATTCCCACAAAAAGGGTGCATTTTTATTTCTTTCTTTGTTACAGGGCTAGAGAAAAAGATAATGAAACATTGCAGTGTTTTAAAAGCAAGCACTCTGATCAAATCCCACTGTTTCAGACTATGGGTGAAGTTATTCTGTCCTAATGGAAATGAAAACTTAAACATTCGTTCTCAAATGCCTAAGTGTTAGTTAGCCATTCTAGCCAGAGAAATCTCAAGCTAAAAGCTAAAGCAAGTGCGTTTGTGCTTCTTGGCAATTCAATATGTTATAGGTAAATTGTTCCTCCATTTTGTACTTAGGTTACAGGAGAAATGCTGAAGGAAATTAACATTACCAAAAAAAAGAGAATCATATTAATAAACTACTTTATACTCAAAATTGCTTCATTTGAGTTTTTAGGAATGTGTTATTTTTCAAGGAAACAGGAACTTTGATTCTGTGACTCCAAGGAATACCAGGAATACATCTGGAATAACAATTCAGAGGGACATATGGCATCAATTGGCTTATATTTTCCAATATGGGGGTTCTGACTGAAGTAAGAGGGGAAAGTGCTCATTAATTAGGTGGGATTAAAAATACAAATACTATGCTGTTTTGGATTTACGTGCCCTATTAAAGAACTGTGAGTATGGAAAAGATATGGAAGCTGAGCAAAGAAAATTTGCTTTTCTATTAGTCAGTTGTGGCAATAATTTGCTTTACTTCTGTAGTGTATTTTTCACCTTAACAGTTCTGGCTCTCTTATCTCTTCATAGAGAAATTTCTCATTCACTTCTGGGATTGTAATTTACAAAATGAGGCAATATTGCAGTTATTATTTGTTTGATAAATTTCCTCCTTAGTAATGCTCCAGATCTTTTTCCTGTTAACATCTATGGACATGTTTATCAATGGAAATATTCATGGTGACAAAACTAAACATGTGCCTAAATATTTGCGAGAGTGTGCAGCATGAGACGCTAAGTCCCAAGAGCACGTTTAGCACATGGTCTAGTGCTTTACTCAGCAGGGAGTGAATTTAGGAGTATGTATGGGTCCCCTTGATTTCAACAGTATTTAACCAAACAAGTGACTTAAGCTTTTTGCTAGACAGGAAATAATAATTTAAGCATGTACTTGAAGTCTTTTTTAAATTTACTTTTTATTTTAGGTCAGAGCATTGAAAGACTCACTGGAATCAGTACTGTTTTAGCCTTATATTTAGAATCCCTGGAACAGTTACCAACCTTGGCTTATATTTATTATATTGTATTTTATATGTTCTGTATATTTTTTTAATTTGAGCTGCTCAGGCTGACATTTTCTGAGGTAATGAGGATGGTGCTTCCCATCTGCATTATACAATGTCAGTTTACCTCCTTTCATGAAGGAGGCACGAGGTCTTTCACAAAATCCATCATGTGACAATGTAATGAGAGATGGACCAGAGACCTGAATTACAGCTGCACCAGCAATATGTATCAGGAACTCCATGAACTTAGTAAGGGTTACTTGCCTTGAACAGTTGACTACCTGAATAAACTTGAGAAGAGGCTGGGAAAAAATTTAGTATTAGCATCTCCTTGAGAGGCTTGGGATAGGTAACTGTCTGGCTGGGAGTCCTACAGTACATGTGACAAGTAAGCTTTTGCTCTCTTCTTTATATGGGCAAAATGCCACTGCTTATGTTGCAATAGGTCATGCAGTAGATGTACTTAATTCCTATCATACACTAATTAATGGGGTTATGTGCAGGAAAGATGCTCTTGATAACCCATGTCATCTCCTGCAATTTTAGGTTCTGGTGGAGCTGGGTCCCAGGGGCTTGGCAGCCTCTGTTCTTTTCAACCATCCAGTGATATAAGGTGATGCTCAGGCTGCCCTGGAAACTTCATGCTAAAAATTTAGGACTAATAATATTGTTGGGATATAGGATAAATAATATTTTTTGTCTACCTCTTGATTTTTACTAAGGTTTGGAAGCTAAGCTTCACTCTTAATTGGAACAAAATCTTTTATTGGGTTAACAGTAACAGCCTTGCAGCCTCCTTTTCTTCATTGCTGAAGTGTTTACATCAAAGAGAGAGATGCACTGTGTTCTCTACAAAGCTCCTTCCTGGCAGGTGCTTTGACTTCCTTACATGTTGGATTTTACATCTCTGTTAACTTGTTTGTAAGAAGAGTTCAACACTTATTTACAATTTACTTCTCTGAATTTGCTCTGAGCTGTGTCATTTTGTGGTCTGTGCAGGATGGAACTGAACAGAGGCAGATGTGGAAATATTTCTTTTCAGTAAGATTATTTTGTACACAGTGTACTCCTCTCTGTGGCGTTCAGTACAGCTCATCAGACTTTGTGTAAATTCAGGACAAAAATGTAGACAAATAAATTTCCCTGTGTCATCTGCATGTCCTTGAACTCAGTTTCACTTTGAAATGACTGTGTGAAGCAACCATGAGTGGGTACAATTTTCCAGTCATAAGGAAAGTGCTTGGAATTCCTGACATTTGGAAGTGTTCACATATGTTTGATAAAATGTGGGGTTTAAAAAAAAACAAACCAAAAAACAAAAAACCAACTCTTCTAAGTTGCTGAAACTCAGAACTTTTATGTAATCAGATCTGACCCCAGAGCTGTTTATTGGACTTAAAGAAGGTGCCCTTCACTTCATTTGAATGGTAGTGATGATGTTTAAAGGAAAGATTGATTCATATCTCTTTCTGTGTTCTTGGTAGCCACCAAAGATCCTTAAGTTCATTCTTGTTTCATCTTGAATAACAGAGAGCCATTTAAAGATAACAGCTGGTGACCAATGCGGTCTGGTAGAGGCGATGGATATCAAGAAATAATTTCTGTGTGAGATGTCTTATTTTCCGAAGCATGTTCTTCCAGCAGTGACCTGTGCTTGTGAAACTGTCTTAAAAGAGTATTTTTTTGTACTCTCAATATAAATTGTTTCAGTTCCAGTGTATGCAGTTTTTATAAACCGCATTTGTCATCGAGATGCACAAAATACTTTGATTATTTTAATGTGCCAATAATATGGGAAATACTGTTGTAGGTAGTGGAATTTTGTGTACAAAAGATAGACAAAGATATGTGATTCTACTGACTAATAAATATTTTGGTGTATATTAAAATATCAGTGCATGATTTTAAAGCTATTAAAGTGCTGTTCAACAATTGACATGGTGACAAATAGCTGGCTAAGAAAAGGTTCCTCCCTTGGTTGCTTACCTCAAGGCATTTTTATGCCAAAAAATTACAATTTGAGGTTACATTACTAATTCTGGAGTGAAAAGTGGCACCAGTTTAGCATTTCAGATGCTGTACTTATGTACTATGAAGCAGATTGTGCATTTGGAAGTTATCTCTTTGGATCTTCACCCCTCCTCATTTTTGTTTTCTCCAGTATTTAACACTTGTTTTTTTTGAAGCTGCTATCAAGACAAAGTCTTTTCTTATGGTAAGTAGAAAGAGCCTTGCTAGAGCAGATTTCTGCTTCTACAGCTTCATCCCCAAAGTGAGAGCTATGGCAGAGAAATGTGGTTAGAGAATACCAGCGTTGCTGGAGGGGTACTGGGAGAACTGAGCCAGCCTCTAGAAGGGGGACTCTTTGGACTGCTCTCACCATCTGATCAGAAGACTGTGGGAAAGGTTGTCTGTAAGTTACAACATCATTTCTGTGCTGCCTGCTATTAAGATGTCTTCAGTCCCACAGCACTGAATGTGAAAGGTTCCCTAAGAAGGGATTTTAGGAGAGCTAAACTTAGACAAAGCTGCTTTTATTGCTGAAATACCTCATTCAGTCATTTCCCAGTATAGATGAGGGTTCAGATTTGTCTCCATTAATTCCCTCAGGGTATCTTAAGGAATTTTCTGCTAGATCTCTAAAAAAGAAAGAACTATGTTTCTGTTTCTGATGTTCTTGTCTGGCATTATATTAAACATTTGAAAATATATACATTAAACATTTGAAGATATAGTAATGAACCAGGGTTGCTTCAATTTTTCTTTGACCCATTCCTGTATTGTAGGCAGATTATAGTATCAAAATACTGTAGTAAATCACTTAATAATTAAATTCTTTGTTGGTATCTCAGGAGTTTGAAATTCCTTTGGGTTTTCCCACCACCACCTTTGAAGATAAGGCCTGATTTGTCATGTGTTGCATGATTCTAAAGTAGTTTTTGCTCAGGTGACCTAACAAGCAGATAAAAATGGTGCTATACTTGGGGGAGAGAAAATACTCTAAAAGTTTTTTTAATTTAATATTTTTTTCTTTAATGTCTATAGATTTAGCAAAGTTATACCCTTTCAGAATATACAAGAATGTTTATCCAGTTGTAAGGATATAAGCCTTATCCGGTAAAGCTATCTTATTATTAATCAAGACCTTTCAGGGGTAAACATTTGTTTTTTAATTAGAAGCAAAAGCTCTTTGCTAGAGATTCAGTACTTAAGGTAAGACCTGAGAAAGCTCCTAATTTTTATATCAAAGCTTTTCAGTAGGACACATTTTCAAGAGAAAGCAGAAGATAACAGAATTTAATTCTCAAGTATTTGTTTTTTATTTTTGAGTTGTTTAACTTTTCTGTTGTTTAATTTTCTGTCTTGGATTTGTTTCTGCTCAAAAGCATAGGGACCTCAGGTCAGATTCATAAAACCTTCTTACATTAAATCTGCTATTATTAAGCTCTCATTCAATTTAAATGAGATGTATATGTGTCATGAATTTAATTTTTTGTTTTAAAAAGCTAAATGATCATAAGGGTCTGTGATTTTCCCCCCGAACAATATTTTTATGTGTGCTTCTCCCTTGGTTATAAGCACAATATTGGTCAGTGTTTGAAGAAGCATTTCATTGCCCCAGTAGTGAAGTAGGTGTTCTAGGAATAGTATGAAACACTGCCAGAAGTTCTGGAAGCAATCTGAGGAGTGCTTTGATGTTGCAATATTTGTATGGGGGTACCAAGCTTAGGACCCTGTACAAGACTCAGTTTAGTTTCTTGTTTTTGCAGTTTAAAGTAAAGCTCTTGAACACAAGAGCTTTAAACCCCCTAATATGTTTTTTGTTGTTGGTTTTTTGGGTTTTTTTTGTTGTTTTCTGTTTTTTTTTGACAAAAGGCAGCTTGTAATTAGGGTTGAAAGGGACTCTTAATGGTGTACTAATTTTTTCTTCTTCCTTGTCCTGACAGGTTTAATTATTCCTAAGTATCAGTGAATAGACTGATGATGAGTCCAAAATTGACCAGTTCCATTGATGACTGGGCAGTGGTAAAACTGTTCCTTCCATTTTGTTTCTTTTTTTTTTTTGTGAGTTGTACTAGTGAATTATTCTTCCTCAGGTAACCTGTGTTTTACTTAATTGTAGATAAGCCAAGAAGACATTTCCTTTACTTCTCATAGGAATTTTTTAATTCCTCAGTCATCATCCTGGCTGCAATTTAGAGGGTTTAAATCAGCTTTACTGGCTGCAATATTTCCTCATAAAGTTAGATTATAACCTTCTTTCCAATACATTTTAAAAAATTAAAGTATAATTCCCTCCCTTGTGTAGTATTTTTTCTTTCCTGGGTTCCTGGCATTTTTTCTAAACTTAAAATAACTCAACATGCTGAACTTTTCCATATTGTCTCCATCAATGTCTTCACTGTTATTTCCTTTTTCCCCTTTGCTTCAGGAAACACATCTTTCATGTCACTCGCAGGCAAGGGAGTAGCCGATTTATGCAAAGACCAAACTGCCTACCAAAATGATCCTCTTTTATAATTTCCACAAAAATTGAACTCCTTTTCTGCCTACCCTTCAACCTTTTGCTGTTGCCTCCTTCAGAGTTTTATATATTATAAAAACTATACTGTTGTTATCCCACTACTGAGTGATTCATCTCATCTGAAAAAGAACTTTTGGTTGTGTGCTGCTCGGCTTGGTTATTTCTCAAGGAGCGAGGAAAGATGCAGATTGTGAGTTTCACTTTTTCCAGGGGCTGAATAGCATAATTCTGCAACAACATAATTCTGCAACAGCATTTGATTTATGGCAACTGATAAGGAGGTAGGGAACAGAAATGTGAGGAGGAGATATTCCTAGCTAACAAAAACCCAACTAGCCTACTCCTGTGTGAGTAGGTAGAGGAAGAAAACTTACATAATGGGAGAACAAAAGAGATTACTCTGTGAATCAGAATAGTTGATGTATTTTACTGAGTCTTTACGAACTGGTCTCATGATGAACAGACTTCTGTCCAAGCTCTGTTATCCTTGTAACAGAAGCAACTGAATTACACAAGACCAAAAGAGCATCAGTGAGTGCAGCAAATGCAGTAAGTTGTGCAAGAGGACAGCCTTGGGTTTGTTCTGAATCACCTGGTGCTCCAGACTCCCACTTGAAACAGTCTTGCACTTGGAAGCTTTGCTATTACTACAGCTGAAATGGAAAATTACAGTATTTGGTCTGAAAATAGCACTTTGCTCTAAGAAGTGGTGTTCTGATATTCAGAAAAAAAGCCAGAAACCTGATAGAGCATATGGTTGCACATCAAGAGTGGCGGGAGAAAATACCTTGAAGGCACAAACTCATGAACTGAAATAATAGCATGTTGTATTCCCCTTGGCTGACATCTCAAATATCTTTGTAATGTTAAAGACTAGATGTTATTCAGGCCCTGGTCACTGCAGAAATTGGATGCAGAGTCATCAGAAAAGTGAAGCAGAATCACAGAATAATAAAGGTTGGAAAAGACCTCTAAGACTAACCTGGCACTGCCAAGTCCACCACTAAACTGATGTTACCAAGTGCCACTTCCACTCATCTTTTAAATCCTTCCTGGAGTGATGACTTCACCACTTCTTTGGGCAGCCTCTTCCAAGGCTTGGCAACCCTTTAGGTGAATATTTTTTTTCGTAATATCTAAAACAAACCTCCCTTGGCTGCAGCTTAAAGCTATCTCCTCTTGTTCTATTGCTTGTTCTGTGGGAGAAGAGTCCAACCCTGCTGGGAAGGAAGTTGTTTTTTAATCCTCCCTCTTAAACCTGGAAAGGCTGGTGCTTTTACTTTACTTAATGCCTCTTCTCTGTGTGAATCCCTTTGTGTATCTATGGGCAGTATCATTTCAACAAAGAGAACGTACCCAGGTCTTACCTGCTTCTATTTTAAATATGTTGAGGGGTTTTTTTCAATATTTCTTTTGTTCTCAGTGAGGGATAAAATTGATACTAAGTAGGTAATTGAAAGTGTCAAAAACATTAATATGTTACCACTGTTATTATGTGATAGTATCATTTTGATTGCATGAATAAAGTGTCTTAAAATTATTATATGCAAGATGTTTCTTTAAAAATACTAAGGTGAGCACAATAGTTCATTTTTGATTACCAGAGCTGTTATATTTATTTTTGAACTTTCAACCAAATATCTAGAACATAAGTAATCTCTTAAGTATGAATCTATTAAATATTGTCCAGATCAACTGTTTGTCTATATTGGTCTTTCATTTCTACAAGGTTTTTTTTTTTTCTGTAATTTGATAGCTGAAACTATCAGTTCCAGTTTTACATTGGTGTGTACTTGCTTGAGTTGTGTAACCTGATCTATTTGTCTGAATTTTGGCTGTTCTGGGGCATGTGCTGCCTGCTTGACTCCACTCTGCTTTTGTCTCCGTAATTTTCAGTCCTGTAATGATTCCCTGCAGTCCATGAACATTAAGGTTCATGTGAGGTCAACCATACCTTGCAGACAGTGACAATAGTGCAAATAATGACAAATATGGGGGGGAGGGGTGTGTGTGTTACATGGTGTTTCCTGCTTTTAATTTAGAGGCTAGTGATTTGTGAGCAGCCTCCTGCAAGGATGTTGCACAAAGTTTGGTTTATCTTTAGGTTCAGATTTGAATCTCTGAGTATACTCCTGTTCCCAACCCCCTTTTGGTTTTTGCTTTTTAAAAAGTCCTTTAAATTGAGCATGTTTGGGGATCTTCTGTCTCTGAGTTTGTCTTTTTTCATGTTTTGTATGTATTTTATTTCTTTACTTTTAGAGGTTTTGTGTTGACAAAGCTGTTTCTATTTAACCTCCACCTGAACCTGGGTAGTGTGAAAAGGAAACTGGTCCAGCTAAGGAATAATTTTAGTCCCTAATGACAGTGAGAGCACATGGAGGGAAGACAAAATACTTTCTTACGGGTTCCAAAAAGAAAAGATGGCTCTAGGCTAGAAATACCTTTTGCAAAGTAGGAAGTGATGTGTACATATGAGGAATTTGAAAGCTCAAGGAATTTCTCTCTAGCAGCTGATGCTAAAAAGTAATTTAATATTACTAGTAACAGTGCCAGAAGGTAACAAGGCAGGCAAGTTATTAAAAAAAATATCAACAGCAAAAAAAAGTCCCTCTTTTTTTTCAGCTTTTTAATAAGCTTATTCTAAATTGTAAGATTATAGACTTCTGCTTATACTCTGAATGAACAGCTGTTGCTGGCTGGTAGAATATAAGGAGCTCTTGACCTCCCCCAGAGAGCCCTATGTCCATGCAAAGGTGAGTGCAGGGGGTTGTGGTGCTGGGTACTGCTGGGCTGTTGTGGCTGCTATTAAGGAAACAAAAATTAAATCCTTTTTTTTCCTGCCCTGGATTCAAAGCAATTACTAAAATCTCTGAAATCCCTGGAAATTGTGATGTAGCAGTTTACTGAAAGATTTCAGGAGTATTTGTGAAAGCATTCCCTTAAATATGCAATAATGAAATTTGATGAGATAACCTTATATGTCTTACCTCAGTTGTCTTCGGTATTAAGTTAGCAGAAAGAAGTATTTGTTTCAGGATACTTTCACTAAGATATGCTGAAATCTTCTTTTGGTTGATTGATTTGTTCTTACATGCTCTATTGGGAAAAAAAGGCACATCTATGTGTGATGGATACCCTGATATTATGCACTCTGTCATTTTACAGAGTAGGATGTGCACTTAAGCTGTTTTACAGGAAAGTCCTTTGAGACTCTTGAGGAAACAGGCCAGAAACATAATTATGCCAAAACTGCTGAATTTTAAAAAAGTTTCCAGTGATAATAGTATTTAAACTAAATGTATTTTAATTTCAATTCCATTGCTGCAATTTGCAGGAAAGAAATTTTACCTTGAATTTACTTTTTTCTGGGTTTGAATTTGTTAACCCCTTGCATTAACCATAGTTGTGGCACTTTGTTTAGCTCTTATTTTCAGTGTTAAAGACGTAAAAATTGTGGTTGGAAAGAGAAGATTGTAGTGTTGCTGCATTGCATTTAGATGTTCTCATAGCTCAGTTGTGCTTTTGAGTACAACTAAGAGAGCATGGTGCAATAGGGAACTGGCCCCACAGTTTTTTAGTCCTGTTTTTACAGAGCTTGTCTGAGAGTAGCTGAGAGATGGAAAGATGTTCTCAATGGTCATCCCTGAACCCAGGGATGTTTGGGTTGTTTGATTTATATTATAATCATCCATTGTCTTCAAAGTTTAAATAGTATTTTTTTTTTTGTATAGTCCTGTTTTGAATGGCATTTTATTTCATTGGCTGGCAGTTCATCTACTCACATCTTGGCTTGGGAAATACAGAGTTTCTCAGTGGTGATTTGGAAAACTTGAATCAGTTTAATGGAGCAAATATTTCATGACCATCCATGGGTACATTTCACCTTTTGCTGTACTGTTTTCAGAGTGCCTGTTCTATAATCAAAAAGCCTCTAATTGTGGGATCTTAACCAAATCATTTGGTCTTCTGCACCATTTGTGGTACATCTACAGGTGCAGAAGACAGAGAATTCAGTTGTTTCCTGAAAGAGTGATGTGTGGAGCCCTGTAATTTCACTAGCTAAAGCTCGCTGGTGTGCTTCGGAATGATACTTAGTGAGACAGTTCAAAAGGGCAGCAGGTGTGTTCTGGAGAGCAGGAGGGAATCAGTTGAACTCTTTGCTGATGTATTTGAAGATGTTCATGTTGAGTCATTTTACACAGTGCAGTGAACTGAGTGAACTCAGGATGTGCTTTCCTTCACTTTTTCTCTTATCACAAGAAATCTTGGTAGAGTTCTTGCACTTGTTCTTCATCCTTTGCTGTCAACCAGACCAGACAGGTATTTGACAAAATCACAGAATGACCAGGTTGGAAGAGACCTTCAAGATCATTGAGTCCAACCTGTGCCCTATCACCTCAACTCTAAACCATGGCACTGAGTGCCACATCCAGTCTTTTTTTAAACACATCCAGGCATGGTGAGTTCAAATGTACTTGTGTTGTGGCTCCCCAAGCAAGCCAAGGTGAGGTGGACTCCGGTGACATTTGGGACTAATTTGGGGCTGAGAATTACTTGAATGCAATATTTGGGGGAGAAAAAAAAAATCTCATAACACTTTGAAAATGTGGTGCTTTTGAAGATTCAAATCTATAGCAGTAATTTTACAGGAAAAAAAATGATTGATGATGTCTTTTAGAGGACTAATCAACTGTATTAAATGCAGATGTTTCATTAATGAAAGTGTTTAAATAATATTTTTTTTTCTCCTGTAGGTAAAATTCATACATATGATAAACCTTTAAATATTTAAAAATATTTTAAATAAGTTACTTTATTTTTCCATAAACAAAAATCCATTTTAAAATTCTTTTTTGAAGTTATTAGTGGAGTAAGACTTTTTCAGATGTAAGTTTTTCTTATGGGATAATTGTTTTGTGCTGCATTTAAATTTGGAACATGCATATTAGAAAAGAATTGAACTCACACATGCCATGTTGTACTATGTGCTCTACATAGACCTGGTGCTTTTACTCAATGTTAGCTGTGTTCCTGCAGCAAAATCAAGTGTGAAACAGGTTAAAAAGTCCACAATTAGCAGCTGTTCAAAATTTTGTTTGAACATCTTGTTTGTGGTATAGCCTCTTTAACACTATATTTAGCCATTAGTTAATGTACTTTGTATTTGAAAAAGCAGTGATATGGTGCTTGATGGCTCTGAGGTAAAGAAAAGATAGAGAGAAAGTGTTGCAAAAAAGATCGGACTTCTCTCTCAGGTTTAACTGCTGAAAGGTTTTCTCATTTGAACTTGTTACTTTATCACTCAGGAGTGTTTGCTGAGTCTCCCCTTACTGAGTAGAGGAGTCTGGATGAAGGAGAGCTTAAAGTAAATCCGTAGCTCCTTGGCTAACATGAGATAACGCACGTTCCCGGTCATGCAGTATTTTACGTTGTTCGCATAAAATTCAAATTTTTGAGTAGCTTCCTAAAATGTGTCCAGAAATTTCAAACAACTGAGCGTGGAGACACTGCAGCAGTTTCAAGAGCTCATTAAATCTAGCTGTGTGGTCACTTACAAATGCAGCTAATCTCTGTATTTTGACCTTTTCAGGTTCTCAGTAATTTTCAGGGTGCAACACCATAGCCTTGGGCATGGGTGCTGTCTGCAGTTACCTCAGTGCAGACACTGCTGTTTTCTTGAATCAGATTTTCATAAATTTTCACTGTAATGATTAATATTGCTAAATGAAAATAATCTTTGCAGATGAATTGGTTTAGATCTTGATAATCAGCTCTTAGCTAATCACATACTTTTCAAGGGTTTTTTAACTCTCTTCATCAAGGTGACTTCTTTCTTTGAGGTGTTTTGTGCACAGTTGCGACACTATTTGAATGTGTCCTCATTTATATTTTTAAAAAGTTACAAAAAATAAAAATCATGTTATTACCAAGTACCAGAGTACTTTTGAAGTTCTCCAGCAGCAGACTCTGGAGATTTGGTAAACCAGGTAACCCACATTATCTGTCCCTTTGGCTTTTCTTTCGTCTCCTCTTTTCTTGCTGGTCTGATACCATTGTATGGATGCAGTTTTCCACTGGGAATTTTATCCACCATGATGGATACCGTGAAAGATGTAATTTGAGGGTCTGGGACAACCTTTGAGGCAGCCCTCCTTCCCCAGCTCCCTGCTGGAGACAGCATCTGCCCTTCCCAGAGGCCAGGAAAGGGTCAGAGAGGTGGGGGTGCAGAGCAGATGGCAGGGGTGTAATATAAATGAAATTGTGACCATTTTAGTTGTTTTGTTATGTACCAGTTTTGAAATGTTGTATTCTGGTTTTGGATCAGCAACAGAGCAGTACCTCTAGGCATGAATAAATATCCACACCAAGTTTTAAATATCTAAGAGAATATTTAAACAATGATCAAAGAGCATAATCTTATGTTAGCCTTGTTTCAATTTGCTTATGTTGTTTTAATCTTATTTTTTTCTGTATTGTGGTGGTAGTAACAAAAGCAGAAGGAATAAAAATTAATCTCCCTTCTCAATAGCATTCTCTGCTTGTGCCAAGATGTTTTCCTGAACCTGTAGCTGTTGTGTGGGGAAGTGGATGATAGATCTTCTAACACTAAAATGATGATTGGTAAAACAAACAAGACAAAATTAAAACTGCTGGGAGAAAGAGGAGTATAATATAATCTATACTGTTTATCTTAATCAAGGTGTAATAAAGGAAGGAAGAATGGCTGTTTGCTGGTGTGTGGGCCTTTGCTGTGTAATCTTTTAAAATTAAGTGCTTCAGTAAAATAACATTATTTTTCCACCGATTTCTGTATCAGTTTTCAGCTTCCATATCTTATGTCTAAAAATATTATGGCTTAATAAAACAATAGGGAAAGGCACTGGGAATCAAGCTAGAACAGTTTATAATAGTGCTTCATGAGCTTCTGCTTAGCATCTCCTTTTTCCACTCAGTCTTCATGTAGGAGGTGGTTAAAAGGACCACTGGAGGGGCTCTTCAAAGCAAAACAAGTTGCTGTCTGAAGCACAGCCATCACCAGCAGCCTGAGCTCCTTCCCTGGCTTACTGCAGTGATGTGGATGCTGAGGGAGAAGGAACCTCCAGCAGTGGGGTGGAGTAGACATCTGTGGCGAGAGCTCAAGTTCTTCCTTTCACATGCCACAAGAGTATCTATACTTTCTCAGGAAAATTCAATGGAAAGTAATTCCATTGCAGCATGAACTCCCCCATTCAACAGATAACACAATCAGTCCTTTCACCCCCTTCCCCTCAGGTCTGATTCTCTTTCCTAACATGCTCACATAAATGTTACTTTTCAAGAGCCCTCGTTCCCCTGAGGACCGGACTGTGTCTTATGATGACAGCCAGTGTCAGCTGTACATTGTGGAGGTTCCTAGCTAGGGAAATGTGAGAGGCATTTTAGCTTATCTATTTAGCTATTCCCCCTCCTCAAGGGGGCTCTTACTTGCAAAGCAATGCATGTAGTTCACAATGTTAATGAGAACTCTGCCAAAATTGTGGAGAGATAAAGGAATGTTAAATGACATCATATGCAAGGTGCCAGGATATATGCACAAACATAAATAATTATCAATTTTAAATATTTTTCCTCAGTTAGTAAACATCAAAATGCTGCTGTATATGTATATATAGAAATGCATTTGTTGTAGGTGTCTGCTAGTTGTACAGCATTTTAAAGAAAAGAAATACATGCTTCCTGAGCACATTCTTTAATGTGAATTTCTCCTGGCTGCTCCATTGGTTTCCTCAGCCTCTTCTTTGTCCTGCCCACAGTCTCAACTGGCAGAAGAGAGGGGACAGCTGTGGGCATGGGCATGTGGGGCATGAAGCTCTTGAGCCCAAAAGATAACTATTTGTCTGTTGTAGTCAACTTACAATAAATACGAGCATGCCAAAATTTTTAGTAATTTTAAAATTTGTCCACCTAACTAACTTTAATTATCAAATACACACTTATATAATAGTTAACTGCTTGCAATAGTGGGAAAACGGTGCTTTTTATGTCCTAAATATCAAAATAGATAATTTTGTTCTGCCTCTTATTGACCCTGTCCCTTTATTAGCTTTTAATGCTTATCAGAAATTCATCACACTCTGCTACTTTTCAGAAATTTCACCAATATGAATTATTACAGTAGCTTTCATGATGCTGCCTTGCAAAGTGTTGTGCTTATAATATTAATAATGTGCTTCACAGCAACTAAATTATTTCAATATCTGTAAGCTTTTAAAGACAAATAACTTGCAATTCCTTTTTGAATACTAAGGTAATATCAAACCTTGTAATTCTTCGGTGATTGTGAGCTCTGGAAGAAGAAGAGGCAGATAAGCAGAAATTCTCATGCTGGAGATGAAGTCTTGGATCAGATTTGTAGCATGAGCTAAGCAGTTATGTTCAGAAGCCTAATACAAGACATCTGCACAGACTACTAAGAAAATTTATTGGGTTTTAAGTATTTACTACATTTATAAAGCTCTTGTAGGATAAGTAACCAAATTTAAATTTTGGCTTACATATGGATTTAATACTTAGAGATGTTAGTGTTTTTTTAGTTTTCATTTGCAGTGTTTTATTTCAAGTACGTCACTAATTCTGCCTTTCCAATATAATTTGAACAATTCACTACTATTTCACGTTTATTTGTCAAAATTGTGATGGAGGGAGCCTCAAATAATTCTGGTTTAATTGACTATGCTGTTAGTATCAGGCTATGATTTGATCTGGGTGTGGTTCAAGCTGTCTGGCCCTGCCCCTGTTCAGTCCTTGAGAGCAGAAAATAGTTGCTTTCAGGTGGGTCAAGTCTAAGATTTGTTTTTCTGTGCATCTCTGTGCCAGCAGAAGACACATGGAATAATCATCAAAAAAAAGGTGCTGGAGGAGTGATGACTATGTACGTTCAGGTTGCCTGAAGGTACTTCGTAGTTTCAACTCAAGCTGTGTGCATGGCTCAGCAACGGGCAAACCTGCACAGCAAGATGTGTAGCCATCATGAGGAACATGTCAGGTTGTAGTAGGATCATGGTGACCCAGTCTCAGATTTTTAAATATGAATTTGAAGTGTAGATTTTTAAATTGAACTCAGTACGCTCCAGTGGTATAATACAAAATTTTGTTTGTGTTGGTGATGGAGACTACGGTTTCATTTGGCAACTACTTTTTTGTGCTTCAGTCTTTGAAGCCTTGTGCATTCTTGAAAGCAGTGGACTCTCCTGAGAAGCTTCCAGAAAGGATATTGTGTGGTTCTGTCACTGTATGTTGTAACTCTGCTGTGGCTAGTAGAATACAAAAAATGGGGGAAGAAACTTGATGAGTGTTTTTTTGAGAAAACAAATGAAGAATGCTGAAACGCTTAGTTATAGGTATGTATGTGTGTGTA
>WAAE01044543.1:0-15492 GCA_013400495.1 Nicator chloris | reverse complement strand
CATTTCGTGTCCTAGTGTGACAGTAACCCAAGGGTTTATTGTTAGTGTCTCTATTTTTAATTTTTTTTTTTTAACCAATAAGCCATGGTCCCCTTAGAGCAACAGGAAAATATAATTCCATTGAAGTGAAATAATAATGCAGTCTGAGAACCACAAAAAAACATCCATCTAGCAGAGCAGCAATAAAAATCATTTTTAAGATATTTATATATTAATATTTTGACATCAGAAAATGAAGAGAGAATGAGATAAGACTTAAAAAAGAAATCCTTGAAAACAGAAGTTATCTAATTGCTTATTTTACCTGGAGGTAGAACAATCTTTTTCTAGCTCTCACATAGTAATGAGAAGTCATTATCTTGAGCTCATCTTTAATTAACATCAATTCTGATTAGTCAAAATATATTAGGCTTTTTGTCTTTTACCATAGTATTTGAATCTCCAGTAAAGGAGGTATTCAATCAGACATTATCATTTGTAAACCACTTCTTTGTAATTATTACTTTACCATTTTTTGTGGATGTTTTGTCCATTTTTGAAAGGCAAAATCTATTGCTGATCAACCCTTTCCTAGCTGGAGCAGATCCTGGCATGCCAGGTTTTGGCATGTTGTAGGTGAGTGTAATGACAGAAATCTAATGTTCAGAGTAGCTGGAGTTGTGCAATTTTGGACCCTGAGGCTGGCCAAGCTGGTAATATTGAAATTTCAGATTAGAGAAAGTTCACTAAAAAAAAAAAAGCTGTTTAAATAATATAAGGCATTGACTGTGTAGAGGAATGAACAAATCAAGTTTGCTTCCACATCACCTCTTAACAGCCCAGTACATTCAGAGACACCTGTGCCTAAGGTAGAGTGCAGGCCAAGGACTATGAGGTTTGGGTGTAGGAGTAATGTACAAGAGAAGACATATGAACCATCCCTCATTTTGCTTGACTTTTTTACCTGCTGGCATATCTTTCCACATTCTTTTGCTTGTTGATTCTTACCTTTGTTGTTATTAATAAGTGCTATCAGTTCTTGTAGGAAATAGCAACTTCAGAATAATTTCCTGAATCTGAAGAAATTTAAGAGGGAATGACATTTTAGCAAGAGAATTCTACAGGCAGGTCAGCAATCATTATGAATAAGAATTTTTTTCTATTAAGTTCCACAGGGGTTTGGTGTAGTATCTATTGAACCATATTACATTTTTCTGCAATTTCTTTGGATTTCATCCAGACTGAGCAAAAAGGAGCCCCAGACTTGGTTAAGGTGGTAGATGCCCAGCCTATGCGGTGCTCTGTGGCAGCAGAGCAATTCTAAGCAGGTCAGTGGGAAATTCAGGCACTCCATGGGAGAGACAAGGTGTCAGAGAGGCAGGCCATCGTGAGCAGCCACTTGGGCTGGGAATGCTGGGGGTCTTGGATGCCTTCCAGCTGGAATAGGATTACATGAAGCCTAGCCCACCTAGTGACATTGAGGTGTTTTTGTTCAAGCTGCAAATAGTTGTTTTTTGTAGGTCTCGTGCTTGGGACACAATAAAGGGACAGAGTTGGTCTTGGGATCACAAAGAGTCTTGCACTCTCCCTAAGTAATGGTGGTGCAGAAGGGCTTCTTGCCTCTGCTGTGAACAAAAGAGTTTTGAGATGCTCCAGTTGCTTCGTATGGGGTGACAATAACTCGGAAAGGGTTGCTATGTGTAGTTTGGCTCCAATTTCTACTTAAGAGTGTTACTGCCACGAGATCATGGAGGTACATGTTCATGTTGGCTTTCTGCCACTCAGGGATTCCCCTTCTCCTAATCATAAAGTGCCCACTCACGTGACCTTCTGCAGCTACACAATCTATGAGCCAATCTTATCACTAAATGAGCAGATGTGGTAGAGAGTTCCACTTTGGTTAAAAAATAAGTACCCCCTGCATAAAGATTTCAATGCTTTACTTCAAGTTACAGATGCAGATTAACAGCATTTCAAAAATATGTTATTGGGTACATGCACACTATTGTTGCAGGGAAAAAAACCACAAGAATATTCCCAGTCGTTATAGGACTGACATTTCAGCTTTACTACATTTCCAAGCAGGGAATAAGGGGTTCAGTCAAAGAGAAAGTACAAAACTAAAATCTCTTGCAGTGCTGTGAAAATTGAGACAGACACAAGCCTCTAGTGAGCCTAATGAAGTATCAGAGTAAAAAAATGATTTAGTTTCCTAAAAACAGTTCTTTTGTTTTCTATTTAAAGTAGGAAATAAAAGGCATGTCTTTAGCATTTTATTCTGTGAGGCAGCCAAAAAAAGGTTTGCTTCCAAGCCTAAATAGTGAATATGGAGATACTTCTGAGAACATTTTATATGACTTGCTCCTTGGTTGAAACACTTGAAATGTGGAAGTAGAGTGCTGCCACACTTTCAGGAGGGAAAGGATATAGATTACTTCAGTGTTTTGTGATGTGATTTGGGAACATAACACTAGACAAATTTTTCAGTTTAACTGGAGGATTAAAGAATGAGACATGGTCATAATGAATATTTTGCTTGATGCATTTTCTATATGTAAATACATGAATGGTCCTGCTTCAGCAATTAAATACAACTCATCTGGTCTCTTGAACTTGGAGTGATAGCTCCTAGTAAATCTATTACAAATGTTCCAACCCAGAGAACTATAAAATAGCCTGAAGTAGGAAAAACTAGAACTGATTTTGTCCTTATTCTGTATTAGAGAGCCCACCATTTAGATGGTTCTGGTTTCCAACAATTCTGAGCCCCTTCTCTGAGTTTGCCATTTACCTTCACCCTGCTTTCAATTAACACCTCATTAAAATGCTCACATGCTGAGCCCTTTACTTGTTGACCATCCCTTTTAGTGCCTTAGCGTACTTGTATTATTTGCTATGGTTTTATTTGAACTGCAGACACAACCATGGAAAATCCTTAATGAGGAATCATCAGAAAGCAGAGATATCGACACATGTGAGTTTGCTATTTGCTTCCTCGTTTGGTGTGTTTGAGTTTCCAGTGTGTTGTGGATATTAAATCAGATGTAGAACACAACAACAAAGAGGATCCTAGGCTGTTGGCCTACATGGCTGTTTCAGGACTAACTCTTTTCACATATTAGCACCCACACTATCTGAGAGAGATTGTTTTTCCTCTGAGGACAACTAACAACAACAAAAAAAACCCCATATCAACAACAAGAAAAAAATTAACCAAAACTCCAAAACAGGGAACAAGTGATGAAAAAAGTACCTTCAGACTCAGTGCACTCAGTGCATTTACTGAAAGTAAATGTTCTGAATTCTCCATTTAGTGCTGGTTCTCATCAGTATAGCTGAAAATGTATTCTGCTGTGTTGATGAATGCTTGGTAGAAGTTGCAGAGAGCAGAGACAGAAGTGACTGCATTGAACAAATCTAATGATTTCATTCACAGGAGCCAGTCCTTCTCACCTGACTACTGATTGCAGAGCACCATGTATGGAGTCACTGCTTCCTCACAGACCTGCAGCTAGTGAAGGCTGTCTTGTCTAATACCACAAGCAGTTGAATTTCTCATCTGCTCCATCTGCAACCCACCCTCTCTAGACAGCCTTGGCCATTCTACATGCTTAAACTTTTAAAAAGCAAATAAACAGGCGAGGAAGTCTGAGCTGGTAAATGCTTATTCCCCAGAAAACTCTTGCTGTCTATTCACTGTGACTTTTGTGATTTCTTTCTCAAAGACTTCTATGTAAATCCCTTAAACTTTCTCAGTCCAAAACAATCTGTACCACTGTCTCTGCTCTTCAACCTTGTGTCTTTCCCCAGCAAACAGCCATTCCTCTTTTGAATCGATATCTTCACTAGAGTACAGAAAATGTAGGAGGTGTTTGTTTGAAGTCAGATGAATTACTGTGCTACAAAATCAGGGTAGTGCTAATCTCCTTATGCTGTATATGGTAATTTAAACAATTAGTTCTTAACTAGATCTCTTTATATAAAGCTGTCTTCCTCTGTTTGTGATAGGCCTAGCTTCTTGAGAGTTAGTAAAGTTCTACTGCTTTGACTGATGCTGAGGACTTAGTAAAAATGTGCAATGTTCTATAGCTACTCTGCCATAGGTGCAGACTTGAAATGTGAGGAATTGGGAGGCTGCATTTGGGTGTTTTGGACCTAGATTTGGATACAACAAAACACTGTTGAACTTGTCACCCACTAGCCCCACCACATCTGCTGAGGGAGATAACACTGTGATTGATCCAGATCCATGAAGTAGGAGTAATTTGGGTTCTACTCTTTCCATTTTAAGTATCTTTTTTATAGCTACTTCCTTCAGCTAAAATCGAAATTATTTTACTAAATTTTGGTTTGTTGCATCCTGATGTTAGGTTCTGTTTTTCAAAATGAGCTGGCTTGTAACTAGGTAGGAGAGAGTTTTTTGTGCTTTTTAGATTTGTTCACTGTTTCTCTCCTCACAAGCCCCCTGGGGTTTGGGCTGCCTGCTGTAAATCATTTCATATATTTTTCACTTAGCTGGTTTTTCTTGTTTCTCTGTGTGTTAGTCATTTAAATGTTACAGAAAATCACGATGCTTTTGTTAGATTTTACAGAGGTGAAAATCCATTTGTTCAACCAAAGTCATTCTTCTGCCTAGATATTTACTTTGTCCTTTTTTGCATTTTATTCAACTTTACCCATTAAGCTGCAGAAAAATAGTCTGAGTTTCTTGCAGTGAAGGAAACAAACAAGGCTGCTGCAAAGAAAACAGGGTGCTTCCCTTTCAGGGACTGATCTTTAGAAAGCTCTGGCTATCCCTGTAAGCATGATCTGAGCTGAACCCTGGTGACAGGGTAAGCTTAGAACATTGCTTGTCACAACTACTTGTCACAGACTAGTTCGGGTGTTAGAACAGTATCCTACTTCATGAGCAAGCACATTAAAATCAATCACTCCTGAGGGAGCAAGTTCCTTCTCAGCATGAGCTGTGACTCCACTATTCTGAAGAATTTTGACTTTGATGACTGATTTATTTTTCTCAATTAGGAAAAAAAAATCTGTCAGCATATGTACTTACTGACAGACAAAGCAGTTCAAAAATTTTAAAAAGAGACATCCTTGGCAATTACACCTACTAAAAATAAGTAGTGCTTTACAATGCCACTAATTACTGTAATTACAGTGCCTTGAGTGAAGCTTGCAATGGGCGGGAAGCCTTTGAGCTTTTTGCTTTGTGCAAAGCACAGCAAAGAGAAATTCAGTTTTCACAATGGATATTTTCTCCCAGATACGTGAGCATAAATTTCATCAACATTAATATGAATTCCAAACCCCATATCCAAGTGCAAAGGATCTCACGATGCTTTTATACTCTCAGGATCTAAACTATAATTTCAACCATTAACAAGCACCATTTAGCATTAGATTTGCTAATGTTATATTATGGTTCTGGCAATTCTATACAAGATGCATTACAAGCTCAGTGAAGACTAAATTGCACCACTGAATAAACACTTTAATGAAGCAGAAATAAACACTTAAAATTAATTTAAGCATTTAACTTTAAATTTTCTTTTAGGTATCAAAACCAAGCAAGATTTGAAAAACTCAAATCATACTGTAGCAGTAAACCCCAAATGTATTGCTTAGAGATAGCCATAGGAACAAACTCTATCTGCAGAGTGTTCTTCCCATCTTCCAAATCTTGCTAGGATCAGGTTTTGACCTGTGGCAGCTCCTGTCTGTGATACCACTATCACATGGGCTATTTTGCTAATAAAAACCAAGTCAGGTACTAGATCAACACTGCCAATATATTTCAAAAAACCCCGTTTTCATGAAAATAACCCTGATAAACAGCAAGCAAACACATGTGGCAAGTCTTTGTGTACATAAACTAAGGGACTTTTATCAGCATTTTTTTTCCAGTTAACCCTTACTGAGATAAAATTACTCTGTTGTGCTACGATGAGACATTTCCACCATACCTGCACTCACACAGGCTGCTTTAACCTTGGGTTAAATTATAGATATATTACCTTTGCCAGCCCAATTTATACTTTGCCATGAAAACAGGTGCAACTACAAATATTTTGCATTAGAAGTGTAATTAATATGCATAAATTGTTTGTCAAGCAACTTGCAAATGAATCAAGAATTAAATTAAATGCAGATACCTCTTGCTTCTCCCTCTCCCTTTCCCTGTCTGGATAAAAAGAATTTAGAGAAGTTTTCTGGGCAAATTTTTGGAACAAAATTTTTTTGGCTTAAGCTTGACATAGTTTCAGACTTTTCTTCCTTATTAGATAGCAAATATGAGGTAGTAGAAAGATTTATTTCTAAAACTGATTTTCACCTGCAGTTAGAATCTCCTGATAATATGATGGATATACTGTCATGAAGTCTGAAATCTACTGTGTCTGATATGAAATAGAGATTAAACAAGGACTGCTCTTCACAGAGCTCCCTACCATTCCAAAGAAGCCATACCTATGGAGAAATCTCAAAATGACTCAACTGCTTACTGCAGAGAAGAGTCATTATAAATCATATTTGCAGAATCACAGAACCACACAATAACCTGAGTTGGAAGGGACCCTCAAGGATCTTTGACTCCTTTGAAGCTCTGAAGAAACTATCCCCGAGAGTCACAGCATGTGGCCAAGAGCATTTTCCAAATGCTTCTTGAACTCTGTCAGGCTAATGAGATCCTGACTATGGAAGATATTCTCTATTCACAAATATTTGCCAAGTTATTCTGCTCAGTCGGTGTGCCTTTGTTCACTGTGGTGAGTTTGGCCACCTAAATTACATGGTACAGCTCCTGGCCCATGGCTGGAGGGCTGAATCCCTTTAAAAGCAGAGTGACAGAGAGCACCTAATGAATAACCAGGACTTGCTCAAGCTTTTGTGAGCCTCTTGGCAAGAAGAGGCCAGTACCATGCTGCTCTGTTCACAACTATGGCACAGAGGGGAGAAGGGATAGAGCTGGGAAAGAAGGAGGGAAGGAAGGACACTGAAAAGACTTCCTGGAATGGCTAGGGAAGCAGGTGGATGAATTTGGGTGACCAGTTAGTACTTCTAGAAGAAGACCTTTCCTTGGGAGTAGTTGCCATGCCACAAACCCTGATCTTGGCTTTGCAGGGCTATATGATAGCTAAAGCAGGTGGTCACCTACATTCTGCCCCAAGCAGAATCTTGACTTACCCTTTCCTAGTGCCACTTGCTGAAATCATTCCTTCAGGAATAGTACTTGGGTAAATGCTTTGTGCTGATGTCCTCCATGCCTTTGCAATTCAGACACTTAGCTAGCAGTTGCCATCAGTCATGGGTAATGGGAGTCCATATGTTAATTCATACCAAATGTGATTGTGGGTTTGGGTGCTTTAAAGAAGACTTATAAGTGGTTCCTTCCCACTGTTTTTATACTATTGAAATGATTCATCTCTTTTCCATGATCTATTCCAATTTTGGCTGTTATGAACACACATTTGAAAAGGGCAAAAAACCCATTCCAAGTAGAATTACCTCTGGACTGAGAACAAGGCTGCACCACTAAGCAGCCCTTGCATGGTTTCAGCTTGGTTAACCAGCACAGACATGCTGTAACTCTGGGAGACAAAGAGTTGCACATTTTTGTGCTGGTATCCCAAGTCCTTCAGTTTTTCCTGAACACACAAAAGTACGTCCACCACAAGGAACATAGCTTGATAATCTCTCATTTTTCCTCCTATTACATCATGAATTAGAAAATAAATTTTTTGAAAGAGAAGACTAGAGATCACTCTTTTGCTGCCATATCACAGGACCAACAGGTTTTTTTCCCCAGCTTAGTTTACTTTGATCATGTGTCTCAAACGTTCATTATAAATTGGCAGTTTCTGTTGCTCCGCAGTAGAAAATGATGGTAAGTGGTCAATGAAAGTGAAGACAAAAAAGCTCAAGCTAAATCATTATTGTTAACCAAAAAGATATATATTTACACAAAACATCATGATTCTGTATCCAAATGGATTTTTGTAGAGCATGAAATAGCATAAAAAATTCAAAATTGTATGAAACTATTTCTTCAGTTGAAATGTAAATTCCATAGATTTTGATGATTTGGAAATAATTGTGTGGATCTTAATTTCTCCATATCTGTGAAAATCAATTTATTGTTCTTCTGGTATCCCATTCAATGGAACTAATTTTAAATGAAGGATTGAAGCGTGCATTCAAATGAAAAAAATGCCTCATGTAGGAAAGATATAAACTGATTTTTTTTTTCTCTCTGTCGTCATCAGTGACAGTCAAATTGGCCAGCACTTTAAATTAATGTCCACCTCTGAACTACTCATAGTGAACAAATCATATTATCTATCTATATTAGTTCACCAATAGATTGAAAGATTCATTATATGATACTCTGCCTTCTCCATTAATTAGTTAATGTTTGTAAAGCACTTTGGAATGAAAGGAGCTATCTAAGCAACACTATTTTCATTACACACTCCAGGGCAGATAAAGAATAAACTAATGAAAGTCTGCAGTAAGAAGAAAATGGACAAAATTTAAATTAGGTGTATTCTGCAGGGACCGGGAAGGTGACCAGGTGGCAAATGGAAGCTCAGATAGGACTAAATCATTACATTGTGTTGCTGAGATTTATTGAATGCCCAGCATAGAAATAAATTGGTGATCTTAATCCATATCCTAAAGGACAAGGCTCTCCTTCATATCAAGTCATCATCTTTTAATAGACTTCCTCTACAAATGAGAAAAGAGCACCTCTGCAAAGTGTGCAGAGGACAGTATACTGAAGTACCTTCTTCCTGTTCCTGATTCAATACTGAAAAAAAGGTTTTCTATTTCCAGGGCTATGTGATTAGTTCTTTCTAATAACACTGACAACTTAAAAGGAAAAAAAAAAAAGCCTCTTTTCCTCTCTTTCAAAACAGGCAGTGAATATGTTTCTTAAATTCTATAAAGGATAGACATTATGAGCCTCTGGGGTACACTGCAGTGACAGAAAAAATAGTGAGCCCATAATAAAACAAGAAAAGAGGCAGAATTATGGTGTCCTCTGTAGTTTGTGCATCTTCTGTTATTGTCCTTATCAACTTCTGTTCATTAAATCTTTAAAAACAGCTACAATATCTTGTTGTATTGAGTTCATTTCCTGATAAGACCAGAATCACAAAATACTATAACAAGGTGGGCAGAAGAAAGCAGGACTTTACCAAAAAGGGGGTGAAGTTGGAAGTTGAGCAGAAACAGAAATGGGGAGTCAAATGTGAGTGAGTGAGAGAGCTGGTATGGGGAATGGGCTTTGACACAAAAAAGTTGAGCAAGTGTAAGCATTGTTCACATTTATTTTCTATCCCTAACACACTTATTATCCTGATACATGAGGGTTTTTTTCCTGCTCAACACCTGCTAGTGTTTGTAAGTAAAAATGACATTCAATTTTAAGCACCAGTGCATAGCTTTCTTCTTTTATGTAATGCTCTGTGATTTTGGATCTAAGGGAAGCTGCAGTGGGTAGTAGAGCCATGCTTGATGATAATTCGGGCCTTTGGAAAAAAGCCAATGTGGAATACTTATCAAAATGGTTTAAGACATGATATTGCACCTTAAATACTTAATTCTGCCCCTTTATGCAGGCAAAGAGAAATGCATGCAGAGCCTGGTTCCTGTTTAGAGTGCTCTCAACTAGCAGAACGGGGTTTGTTTCACCCAGGCGCTTATCAGAAGTGTTTCATTCATGGTCCCACACACCCTAGACTTCCTCCTGTCAATGGACAGGGGTGTGTGATTCCTAAGACTCTTTCCCCCAAATCTCTCCTGACAATAAAGTTTTCAACATAGGAGCTTCAGTTATGAAATGGAGGGAAGGTAGGATGACTCCAGGACCTGAGACAAGCGTGGAACATCATTGCCTCCTCAGAGAACCGTGGCTTCCCCTCTCTCCTGTGTCTCTGGGGGGAATAGACTCAACTGCATTGCTGGGGACATTCCCACAGCCACAGGCATTCCCACAGGCTCCCCCGATTGAGACTCCCCCACTAGAAACCTGCCATGGCCATTCTCAGTGCAAAAAAAAAGAACAAGGTTAGTGAGAAAACACCACAAGGTTCATACTATCAAAGCAAAGTCCTTAGTCACTCTGGGACATCCAGGACACTCCTTTGGGCTTAGCTGTTCTGGCAGCTTCCCTGTTACTTGCCTTTCTTCTTGGTTGTCACTCATTGTTATCAGTTACACGTTAGGATGAGTTTTTACTAGAGGATGACCCAAAAATTGTCAGGACTGCTCAGGTGAAGTTTAAGCTTAAGCATATAAGGTAGTGATAAAATTTAAATGAATAATCCAGTTTTTAGATTATTGTTTTCCTTTTAAAATGAAAAGCACTTTCCAGATTTGCCGGTTTCAAGAGGTGTGAGAGAGGTTTCAATATTTTGTCGTAGCTCTTTGTGAGTTTCTTCAATGACTTTTATAGGAGTTAAAGACAGGGTGTTAATAAGGTACTTTAGGAAGCAGACATGCTGCCAGTAGTTTGTTTGTAGTTAGTGGTTTGTGGCTGAGTTCCGCTTTACTACTTTCCTTCTAGCCCTCATGAGGCTTAGTTCATCACTTGGTAATTTACTTTTTAACAACCTTTAATTGTAATTTAATATCTAAAACTCTATTTACACACAACTGCTGAGCTGCTACTAACCACCACCTCTTTTTGATTAACACAGTTCAGTCTGTAAGATTGGTAATTATGTGTTTATCAAGAAGGATGGAACAAAGAAATGCTCAAATCCAGTACTACCCCTTTCATTTTATTACCTCTTTTTTTGGTTCTGCTTTTATGTCATTTTGCCTCTAGACTTTTGTTCCCTTCTGTGGTTACTTTAGTGCCCTACTGCTACAGCATGTGTAGACAGCATATCTGGAATTCCAGTTTTCACAATTTCCTTCCATAAAATACACTACTGCTCCCTTCCTGAAAACAAAATCTTAAGAGGGGAATAAATGTTAATGATGAAGTCCCAAGGGCAATTCTGTCATTGCTGATTCTAGTAGATCTAGTGTTGACTTTACAGTCTGCTCATACAAACTCTGGGAAGAGGTTTGATCACGTCTTTCTTCCTGAGCGTTTTTGCAAAAAAACTTTAGAGAAAATCCACTGGTTCTTCTACTCTCATTACACACATCAGCTCTGTTCAAAGACCATTGCTCGTTATTCATGAGTTTTGGAGACCTGTGTTTAAAATCAGTGCTTGAAAACGTCTTTCTTGCATTTCATCTTTCCAAGGATTATATTCTTCTGATACTTTGCTCTGCATTCTGTGTTTCTCAGTACATTAGCTAGCAAAGAGAAGCAAGGAATTATAAGCAATATTTTGCCAAAGTCTCATGGAGTGTGTGAAATATGGCTCTTCCAAAAAATTGTATCTCAGCATTCTATACAGGAAAAATTCATCAGATTAGTGTGTCAAAGTTAATGGCAGAGAACTTGGATGATCTGAGGGGTTTTCACTCTACATTCATACACTCCTAAGTGTTCAACAGTAGTTCCGCCCCATTTTTATCTGAAGAGGTAATAATACATATTTTCTAATCATTCAAACCAAGCTTAGGAAGAGCCTGATCAGCCAAACTTTGGACATATTTAATCAATGTGACTATTAAATTATTATATTTATAGAGAGAGTCTGTCAATACTATCTGCACTATTTAAAAATATTTCTTGCAATACCAGTAGTCAGGAGACGTAGAGATTAGACTCTGACCTATCTGCCTTGATAAAAGATATACATTTTCCATCCTGTAGCTGGAGAAAGAATGTTTTTCTGAAGTCAGAGCCAAGACATAATCTTGGACCAAGCAAAACTTCCATGGCCACTGAAGGTTTCGTAATTTATTCTGATATTTTGTCTGACTGCCAGGAGGTTGATCTGGAATGGTTTGCCAGTATTCTTGGCACAAAACACAGAAAAATTCATGTTTAGATTCTATACCATTTGCTTTGTCAAGGGAAGATGGCTGAGGAAACACTCCAATCTCAAAAAGAAAAAAATTATTAGCAAAATCATGGAAGAGATAGCCATGAGTGATAAGTGAAGAGAAAACCACTTTCCAGAGATAACCTAATACTTTAAAAAGCAGCTGAAGTCAATTTATTTTGCTCCTTCTCCGATGATCTAACACACAGATGTCAGCCAAAACTGGGACAAGAAACAGCAGGAACAGTGGCACAGGCCCTACGCTGCAATGAAAAGAAACAGATTTTAATGCACAGATAGATGTATTAAGAGATAGACTCATGTTTATTAGAAGGAAATCAGGAGAGCTGCAGAAATAAACCAAGGTTCCCTTTAAAAGCACTGGATGGTTTCATTGCTCGGTGATTTGTATACTGTACATCCAGATCAAATCTATGCTTTTGCAGGAACTCACTGTGAAATTACATAGTATCTCCAACATGAAGTACTAGAAAACAATGTTAAGGTTGAAAGTCAAAAGCTCAGCAGCTATAAAAAGCCAAAAAAACGGGTGGCAAGGGCAGCCTCAGTTGGATTCCTTCCTGTGTATATGCTAATTTTGAAAAGGAACTCCACTAAAACTTTAAAACGGCACTGAAAAAATTTCCTCCTCTTGGAGAAACTGCTGCTGCCTAAAATTTCTACTCAGTAACTCCAGCTGATGTATGTGCTTAACATGACAATGTTAAGTGTCAATCCACAGGATTACATTTGAGCAAAGTTATAGGCAATTAGGGAAATCAAAGCTATTATAATAAAAGGAAGTGCTGAGAAATCTCAGCTACAATCCTACCTACTAGTCCTACATGTGATGCAGTCCATTCCTTTAATGGGCACTTCTCAGTGCTGTTGCAAGGATTAAGAGCACTTTATGTGAACCAAAGTGTAACCAGCTGTTACCAGATCGTTTTTCCTCATTCCCTGCTTCCAGCAACAACTGACTTCAATTTTAAGGAAAAAAACCAGAGAGGTTGGAGGAAAGCTCAGATGTAATTATTTTCATAGGCTGCTCTTGTTTCTGTTTTTAAGGAACGGTACTTGACTACTGTTATAGACTGCGTAAAAAATATGCTCTATGTATCTAGAGGCTGCTGACACAGGAACAGGTATAAAACAAAGATAAAAGGGAGAGAGCAGAGGTGGCAGCCCTGCTTCATCATCCTACATCTGTGTTCCACCTTCCACCTCACCAATTTGCTTTGACTGTCATCTGAATAGTGGGAGTAGAGCTCAGTCTCTACCTTTGCTTAAGTCTTGGCTTCCTTGAGCCAAAACACATTTGCTTAACAAAAACCATGTAACTATTAACAAAAAATCTGATACGAACTTCGGTTGTCCCTGCTGTCAAGCAAATGTTTCATAGACAAGCAGGAAAGCAGGAAATTTTTGTTTTATTTTATTTTCAGATGAAATTTCTATTATTCCTACATAAGTGCATTTTATTTATCCTCCTTTTTTGCCTTTTCATGAGACTTTCTAGATGAAGGCCAGCCTTAGTTGTTGTCAGTGTTTTCCTGGTACATTATTTAAAATGCTTTCTTCATCGTACTTTTACATGACCTTTTCTAAGTAAGTTTAAAGACATTTTAAAACTTTGAAGGAAACAAAGAAAAACTCTTCTGGTGTTGTATTTTACACTTTGAGGATCCATATGCTACCCCATCACCTTTTTTTCCTTTGCTTTCTACTCTTCCATTTATAATTTCTTCCTCCTACTCCTGTCTGAATAAACTGTTGTGCCTGAACACCCTGAACAGTCTTCTTGCACTTTGGCACACTGTAAGCCTGCAGAGTGGAGAGTCAGACTGTCCTCCCCAAGGGACATCCCCTCCTCACTGCTCTGCAGCCACACTGAATCCCAGCTCTCACCCTCTTCATGCCGTACATCACGAGACACATGAAAACACTGTGTTTCTCTTCACACCTCAGCACTCAGTCTGCCCTAAAAACCAGATCAAAATCACACAAACCCCTACAAAATGACCAAGAACTCACCCATGAAGTCTCTTCTGAAAAGAAAGGCTTCAGAGACTGAGTCCATTCCCACCCATGAAACTCTGTGTGTTCAGATTTAGGACTTTTCAGCATTTGTAGCACCTTACCAGTTAATGGTGACACCAGACAGGTTCCAGAGAAATTAGTAAGTCTTCTTGCTGATGATGCACAAGAAGAATCAAGAGCTCAGCTCGCTCTTTCTCACCTTTTTCCTCTTCTTTGGAACACTCTTCCAATAGTAAAAAATTGTTTTAATTATACATGTGGAAAGAATTGCCAGTTTTACCTAACGCTTCATTTCAGAATTTTCTGACTTTTGCACAATTTAGCTGTAATTTAAATATAACTGCAGAGTGTGTTAGTGAAGGAGAAAATGTTGCATTGAAATTAGAAGTTAGATAGCTAAAGAGTAGTGTGCAATTCAGAGGGTGGCCTTAGTATCCATTATCTGATTATCTCCTTGCCAGCACACACACACACAAGAACAATTGGTAGCTTAATGAAATAATCATATCCATGCAATCTGTTTAAAATACAATAACTTAATAACACCAGCCACATAAAATTTTACACAATAAGTGCATTACTTCTGGAAGATTTTGCAGAAGATATTATATTGTAATCAAGTAATTATCTAATGAGGTGTTACACAATGCATTTTCACCAGCAGTAAAGTGAGAAACAGAACTAAGGCAGATAAAATAAACTTTCTCCAAAGTGATAAAAAATTTCAACTCTGCATTATCAGAATAATGGCAATGTCTAATCACTCTTTTAGACTCAAACATTTCATACAAGACTTCTGATGTGTTTGTCCCACAATTTGTACACGTAAGTTCACCAGGACTTCTCTGAAAATGATAAAAACATTATGTGAGCTGTAAAATATGTCTGAAAATACCATTAAAACATTAGGGTATGTGAGTGTAAACTGAGGCACAAAGAAGTTGCCCCAAGTCTTCAATTTCTGAAGAGCATCTATTGCTTTCAGTAATATATGGCAAAAATCAATATTTTGACTTTACATCCACACTTCACATATTTGCACCTTCATGTCCCTACACAGTTCTGTGTGTTTGTTCCTTAGACTGAATTTTTTTAAACACACATATGAGTACATAAAAACGCATGAACATAATTTCACAGTGTGCAGGTGACTGTGTTGTCAGGACTGGAGTCTCAGTGAGAGCACTGGATTTGAGCTGTAAACTGTATCACATACCTGTCCTGGTGCCCTGCTCCCTCGTGCATGGCTCTGAACAACACCCACTCATGCATCCTGCCAGAAGGCAATGGCCTACACCACTGTGCTGGTTCTGCTAGGGGCAGGGTCAATTTTCTTCCCAGTGGCTGCTGCGGGGCTGTGTCTTGTGTTAGTGCTGAACACAGGGCTGATAACACAGAGATGTTTTTGTTATTGCTGAGCAGGGCTTGCACAGAGCCAAGGCCTTCTCTGCTTTTGTACTGCCACCCTGCTGAGAGGGCTGGGGGTGAGTGGGAATTTGGGAGGACACACAGCCAGGAC
>WAAE01044526.1:0-23942 GCA_013400495.1 Nicator chloris | reverse complement strand
TTCAATTGTAGCTGCTCTTTAGTTTTGTCAACAGGCTGGTGGTAAGATCTCTACGAGAGCTTTCAGTTACCAAAATGACACAGAATGCATAAAGATTATAAATCTGTGCAGAAATTCAGTTTAGTGCTTAATAACTTACATCAGATGGGGTATTTTGAAAGAAAAGCATGTTTACATCAGTAGCACTGGGAGCAAGTTCTGAGTCTCTCTGTGTGAGTGTGGGGTCAGCCTCCTGTCTGCACAGTGTCTGTTCCCCATTTTCTGAGCTTTACTCACCTCGGGGTAAGGGGTGACAGTACATAAGTACACAAGAAAGGAAATTTTTTTTTTTTTTTTTTTGCTGGTTTGACACTTCACTAAGGAAACACGAATTTGCTACTAGCAATCACATATGATTACTTTAAAAGAAGCAAGATAGAAATGGCATGGTGTGGTTTTGGGAGGTACATCTAAGTGTGTACTTCTTACTGAGACTTTACATTAATTCCTTACTCTGGTAAATGCTAGGTAAATCACAGACTGAATTCAGGGGAAAAAAATGAGGTAGGTAAGAGACCAAAACAATCTGTGTGAAGACAAAGACTGTAGGCCAATTATTCAGGCATTGCAGTGGAGAGCACTTCATGCTGTGGGAGACGCCAGAAGGATCAGCAGTATTATGTGAAAAAATACTCTTAACCATCCTGTTACTTAAGAGCAAGTGGTATTCCCTTGGAAGTCCTTAGATAATGGTTGTTGGAAGCTTTAATGTTAATTGATTTAATGTTAATTAAATTAATATAATTTGGCTAGAAAACATAGAGTTTTCTATGTTTTTTTAGAAAACATAGGCTTCCTTGATGCTTTCTGGTAAGTCAAGTCTTTCATTTACTGTTCTTAAATTCTAAAGGTCTTCAGAGAAGGCTTGTCCCCTCTTTCTGTAGTGCTAACTGCCTTGGAAACTTTTTTAGTCAGAAACAAAGGTGTTTTAAAAGAATTTTTAAAACTCTGCAATTTCTACTTTACCTTTATTCTTTACCTTTTTTCTTATTACACTTTATTCTTGTGTGTTGCATTACAGATTTTTTATTTTGCCTCACTGATTAAAGTAATATTAATTAGTTTCTGATTACATGTGCATATAAAAATGTATGCATAGCAGAACTGTCACTCTTGCACATGGATGTCTCTCATATTTTCCTTGCATGTGCTTGAGTTCTAGACAATGAATGTGAATATGATTCTTCCCAATTGTGTTGGCTACAAAATAGAATCATTTTGTCTCTTAACAGCATTGAGTATTTGTTGACCTTGATCAGAACTTAGACTTTTAGGGCTTTTTATTTTACCTGTGACACTTACCAATTTAATAACTAATTTGTTCAGTAAAAAAAAATAAAAACTCAGTTCTCTTAATATGTTCAGTGCAGATACAGCAATAACATTTATTCATTTAATTTATCTAACTGCAGAGCTGGAAGATCATTACACAGTTACTGAGAAGAATGAATGCTCTTTCTGCACTTCAACACTTAGACCCTCATCTTAAAACCAGTTTTTATAGTTTATTTCTGTGGTTTGAAAAAATTAATTTACATGAAGACAAGGTTGTCCTATGGTATCAGTCTTATGGCTTTTAAAGCCACTCACAGCAAAAGCTCAGTTTGATGGTGGAGCATTGTGGGTTGCTGCTTTGATGCAGTTTCGACAGCAGGAAAATATTTAAACTAAATGTTAGTGGAACATGCCTGTAGTCCGGGGTCATTGATCGTTTTTAGTGAACTTTGGAAACAAACAAAACCTTCACCTTTTTGGCAAATTGCAGTGGTATACTTTGGTATTTCTTGCTTGATTAGGAAATAGACCTTCTGTGGTTTGATAGAACGTCCTAGTAGATGGCCACTTGCTAAACTCCCAAGAGTAAGTTTCGTACTGTTCTTCTCTTGTGCGATGTTAAAGTTGATATAGAGGGACATTTCTTGGTAAATATTTTAAGGATACTCACTTCGTAGTGACTGGAAGAAGTTACTTGAAATCACATCAATTACATTGCTTTTAACTCCTAAAATGCCTAGCTAATATTCAAATCCAGAAAAGTTGATTGTTGAAAAGCTTACAGCTGAAGCATGTTTTTACTGCTGTGAATAGAGTTTTCATTGGATAGGGAGAGTCCCATTCCCAGTGGCTTTCAAAAAGACCATAAAACCCCCAAATCAAGTAGATCTAGGTAATACTTCTCCTTCCTGCAAGATAATGCCACTTAGTTAACTGAGAATATAAGACAAGTTATATTGGGCATAATGTATGGGCAGACTGAGTCAGAAGCTACTTAACCTTGGAGTGTGGCAAAATGATGAATTACACAAGATAACTGAAATGGCACTGAATCCATGCTATGCACTTGAGTCTAATGCTGTTGCTAAGAACTGAAATAAGAGGAAACTGCAATACATTATTTGAAGGAGATTTCAATCCACAGATACTGAGTTAGTGCTTTAGAATTTAAGATGCTCTACCAATTATTTATTATAAACTTAAATGAAAAGATATTTTTGTGGTCTTTCCACTACTTGGATTGAGTACTTGTCTAAAACCTACTAAATTAATCCTATTTTCATTGATCAGTTTTAGTATCTTGAGAGATGGGTACCCTTTACTAAGTAATAAATACATAAATAAGCCTTTCTAGTAGAAAATTCTTTTCAAGATGTATAATATGTATGGGTTTAATGAGGCTTTTATTGTGCTAAACTGTCAGAAAGCTATAAAACTGTTTTCATTACAGTCAAGAAAATTTTTAAGGCAAACATTTTTCAGGTTGGGCCAAAATACTGGAAGTCCCATGTTTTAAACTTGAGAAACTGGCTATTTACTCTGGGTGTGGGTTAATGCAGGGTTTAGAATCTTTTTTTGGATGTGTTGGTTTGGCAGTCTGTCGTGTTATATCACCACTAGACAGTCACCTTCTTTTTAGTTTTACCCTTTTAAATAAAAATGTGAATAAGTACATCTAAGATAATGTTTTTATTTCATTTTTGTGCAAAGAGAACAGCATAAAAAAGGCTATTTAACACAGACCACAAGATGCCCTGACACTTTCTGACTTTCAGTGTGATTATTGGAAGCAAGCACTAGTATCTTATAACTGAAGAAAGGAAACAAGGAGGAAAGGCAACTTACAGTTTTAGGAGGAGGCTTCTCCAGTGAAGTCTTTATAGACAGCTGATAAATAGGAACATTTTATTTAGTCACCAGTACTAGTTAGAAAGTAACACCCAATGATTAAGTTTCTGGCATAAAAGCCAAATTTCATCCATTTCAAAGCAGATTGCATTCTCTGCTGCTTCCTTCATTCTGTCACCTAGGGTCAAAATTAAAATCTTCATGTTTTGGTCAGTCCCATAAATTGAATTTAAATCTCAGTCACTTGTTCAGTAAAGTTTGTAGTGCCCTGTGGGTGAAATAGATGCCATGGTGGTACTTTTCCTCCATACTTCCCTTTGACATTTAATTTCTTTTTGATGTACTCCAAGTATGAGATACTTCTTTTTTGAGTACTTTTGAGATATTCTGCTGGGTTCTTCTGGGAAGTTCAAAGAACACAACAGTTTATATGTAAGTCTAAACCATTATAAAATTGTGGTTGGTTCATAAAGCTGAAAGCCATGTGTTGTCCAAAGAAGTTAAGAGAGCATAAAAGCCCAACACCAAACCACCCAGACCTCCACAAATCTTTCATGGCAGTATAGCACTACCTGCCAGCAAGACTACCTCTGGAATTCTACCAAATGTTATTCTTGAGGTTTAAAGTCATGTCTCATTTGTTTCAGGAAGGCCACAGTCTATCTCTGCTTACCTAATGCAGAACTCTTTCATTGAATGTGGCAGATACTGCACAGGGTAAACCACTGAATGTGAGTGGTTGATCCTTGTAAAAATATCTTCCAAGGCAAACCGATACCTTTAGTCATAGAGGAGAAAAGAAGAAAAAAAAAGACGTCCAATGGTTGCAGTGCCTTGCTCTAAGCTCTAGGAACTTCCATGTAATTCCTGATATACATTGCAATCATCCCTGTAATAGATATCTAACTGCTAATTTTGGCAATCATATTTATATTACTTTTGTCTTATCCTGACTCTTGTAGCTCTTTATTGTAAGAATTTGGTCTGTGCATTTGTCTGATGAATTGCTAGTCCTTGGGGTACTATGGTGCTTGAGTGATTTGACTTTTGGCAGAGGTTATCAGTGAGCCTCTGCTTAATTGAAACCTTTATGTTGGGTTCAGTTGATAATAAACCTCAGTCTAGGACTGACCTTGCTGGAGCAGTGTGTTAACTTTGTATTGTAAATGCTGACCTGCTGTAGGAAGGGAGAGAGCATCTCACCATCCTGGTCTGATCAGATTGATATCAGATATTTTTCAAGGCAGGTGAATATAGCACAGTGCTTTTGAACTGCTGGATTTTTTTGTGTTCCTGCCTGAAGCTGCATGTCTTGACTGAAAACAGGATGTCTTGACTTGCTGTAACCACCTATTGACCTCTGTGCCCTTTACATCTGAGTCACACAAGGCAACACTATTCTTTTTGTCTCTCTGTTGTCATTAGTGGCTGTTGTGAGTCACATAAGATGTATGCATGCTCCTAGTATAAACAACTCTTAAGCTTCTTGCTGCTCTTTATTTTTTCCATTTTTCTTCTAGGAAAAGAAAAAAACTTTCCCCTTTCTTTAGTTTGCATTCCAAAATCAAGTTGTGTTCAGCATGAGAGTTTTCCTGCGTATTTTGCACATCATCTCAAGTGTGAAGCAAATTCTTTATTGTATACATATTTAATGTTGTTTCACACAACATTAAATTTATCTTTTCTGAAATTGAACTTTAGAGGTGTGTATAAGATCATCTCCAAGTTGATCGGGTATTTTTATTTCAAGTAGAGATGGAGTAACTTTTTTTCTCCTTAGCTAGTTTTGATTTCATTGATTTTTCTGGTTCATTTGCAGTATCTTAACATTCAGTTGCTTCTAGATTTATACTTGATAAAAGTAGGGGGATTTTAGTTAATTCTTTGGAGTAATAAGGTTTTTTACTTAAAATTGTGCTATTAGTTCTATAATCTCTGCATTTTGCCTTGCTAAATGATGAGGTTCTTAATGTGGGGTGTGCACTGCAGAACCCACACCTAAAACCAGTTTCCAGCAGATGTGATCGCAGTTGTGTCACAGGCTGCTGTGCTGACTGTCCTTTTCCTACCATTGATAGAAGTGCTTTTCTTTTGATGGCCCTTGCATTTTGCAGGCTGCCATTTGTAACATTACCAATGGCTATAAAATGCTGTTTACGGGTTGTTTTATTTTTATCCAGTTTTCTGTTCTTATTTAGGATACATGAGAAAATACACCAAACCACTCTTACAACAAAAGTAACAAAAAGCTTCACTGCACCTAATCTCCTGCAGCTGTACATTGTTTCTGGTGTCTTAAATTCCCAGTTGCAGGTCTTGGTATCTACAAGAGTGCTTTGGAAGGATGCTTTGTTACAGTTGGTGGTGTGCTTGTTTTCTGCTGTAGATTACGTATTTCCATGAGAGCTTGAACTCTCAGAATGTGAATTTCTTTGGCCTCTAGAATTCAAATATTTCATCTGTAGTTTCCAGTATAAAATTTGCATTTTCATTGCTGATAGCGTATGCAGAGCTATTTTTAAAGAAAATTATGATGAAGCTGATCAAGAAAACTTACATTTTAAGACAGCTTTACATTACTTATTGCTACTAAAGTTTATGTTGTATTTTTGGAGCTTATGATCTAATATTGTCATATCTACAGAACTGCTGGCTATGCAGAGGCTATATTAAATCCGTGTGAATGCTTATTTCAGTTACTTTGTCTTCTACATATTCAGAATTTCTCAAATACTGCAGCGTGCTTTCATGTGAGAAAGCAGCTGAGAGAGTCATTACTCAGTATAATTTTCAAAGCTGTTTTGCTAGAAGCCTTGGTCCAACATTGTGTGTATACGTAAATATTTGATAACCTTTTATAGAATTGTGCAAAATGGTACCTATTCACTTTATTGGGTATTTCATTTGCATCTAATAGTGCTGAAAGGTCTAGAATGTATGATGTTTTTAATGACAAATGAAAATTGGAAAATAAGTTATCTAAGTATGAAGCCTGAGACCAAACATAAAATTAATGTTGTGTATTTGGATTCAGTCCTGGAGTTATGAAGCTTCACAATAATCCAGCCTGACACCCATTTTTATTTACATGCATTAACGTTTCCAGTGTGGATCTAAAGTCTGTTCGTTTCTGGTTTGCAAGGGGTTTTTTCTCCACGAGCAGCAGAAAGCCTTAGTGTGCTGAGGAATAGGATCCAAACTTTGTCTGTCTTGAGGAGAAGAAAGGAGGTGCTCAAATAGTGATTCTAGTTATATCTCATGCAGAATGATTTTACTTTTTCATTCTGATGTGTAATTTTTCCTTCTGTAAGTAGTTAATTTGGAAGCGAATAGTGTGTGAACATGACAAATAGGCTTTTTGCTTGCGGAAACAGTGAAATAAATTCAGACTGTTTAAGCTGATCTGTTATATGGGCTATAAAGCTGGTTTAGTTCTGTCACCTTTCGAAAACTTTCCTGAGTTTATTTTGCAAGCACTTCTGCAGTTTGTGTAATATGTCCACATAAAACATCCAGACAGGAGGCAAAGTACAAATAAACCAAATAAAAATCCTAATGCCTATATTTTTTTTCCTCCCTTCAGAGTTATTTTTAAAATCCTGACCCATACCAGATATACCAGTATAATCCACTAGCTCAGAGTAATTTAAGAGACAGTTTTGCTACTGCGGAATTCATTGGTACTTCATATGATGGTTGAGTGAAATAAAATAAAAGTAAAAGCAACATGTGATACCCAGTGTGTTCATAGGAGAATTAGTTGTAACGGGTTTTGCAAGTGATGGGTTCCCGGTTTGGTTTTAATTATACATTTGCTGGCTTGCTGGCAACTATTACTGAATCTGGTGGTTGAGTAATGTGTGTTTGTGCGGAAGGCATTAATAGCAGCTTAAACAGGCCTTCACATGCACACGGGGTTTCCAGTGGGAATGGTTGGAAATGGAATGATTTCCTCACAGCCACCCATGGGGTGTCGGGTTTCCCGCGGGCGAGGAAAGGCTCATATGGAAAACAATCTGGCTGGAGGAGCGTGCCCTCCTGAGCAGCCCCAGCCTGTGGTGGCTTTGTGCAGCACTGGTTGCTTTTACAGCTCCAAAGCTTGCTCGGGGCCTGAACAGCCACTTTTCCGTTTGAGGGGAAGGAAGAGGGGCAAGTGAGGGATTTTGAGCTGGGGTTTCTGCAGCCTCAGGGGTGGTGGTGGTTTTCCAGCGGGGAGGCCTCCAGGAAGGGGGAGTGTGCTTGGCTTCAGAGCAGCACCAGGGCTGCTGGAAGGGAGGATGCTGATTACAATAATAAACAAATGCCGGGGATAGATTACCACACGGCTGTCAGAGCAGGCGGCACCAAAGGAGGAGATCCCCAGCGAAGGCTTTGGAGGTTACAGCAGGATCCTTTGCTGGACGTTTTTTGGTTTTGCTTACACAAAGGAAGTTACTTTTTAGGTGACTTCTCGTGGGCCTTGGCTTTCCTGTGGCACTGCGTCTCCCGGGCAAAGCGAAGAGGGCTGGAGTTGCCTGATTGCTGCCATGGCAGCACCAGCCCATGGTGCTGGCTCTGAGGAAGGCAGAGGAGAGATGGCCTCCCATCTGGTCACGCCACTGTGTTTCCTAGGATGAAATATGCCTCGTCCCATTTCAGCTTGTCTGAGAAGTTGGTTTTTGATGCTTTCTGTAGACAGAAATTTCTCTGGGAAATTGGGGTTTTTTTTCCCCTTGAATGAAGCAACATGGAAGGATGTGTTCCTCCTCTCCACCTGTCATATACCAGCAGGTTATGGCTTTTCTCACTTGGGGTCACTGAGACCAAACACTGAGCTTGAGGCCTGCAAGAAGCTCTTGGATCCTGCAGGCCGTTGCTGAAGTGAGCTGGAAGCACCTGCTGGAGCTGGGGAGGTGTGGACCAAGGAGATCCCGCAGTGCCATGAGGTCAGGTCAGTGCTGCAAGGAGCAGCACCCAGTGCCAGCAGCTCACCCCTGGGTGCCCAGCCCATGGGAAGGAGCAGGGACACAGAGACTGTGATGATGGTGCTGTGTGAGCTGTTCCCAGGGGAGCACAGCCTGGGAGAGGGACACGCACTGGAGCGCTTGGAGCATTTTGAGACTGTATAGGTGGAAAAGGAGAGAAACTTTTTTGAAGGCTATAGACTTGGCTTGGAGGACATACCAGGAAAATGTAGGCTTTGTGAGACGCTTAATGATGATTGGCCTGAACTTCAGCTTACGTGAGTTGCTGACAAAATTTGAAAAGGTATGATAGGCACTTGCACACATGCCTTTGAAAATTACACAGTAAATAAAAAGGCAGGTTGATGTTTAACTTAGATTTTTTGTGTTGCTGTTTATGTCCTCATGTGTACTCAGTTTATGGAAATCTAATGTTGCTTATCTTCCTCATTTCAGGTCCTACAAAATTACTTTTAGAGCATGTCCTCTGATTGTGGGCATTTTTATTTATTTATTTAATTAATTTTAAATTCCAAAGGAAATAAAGAACAGTTTGGTCTTTGCTAAGTTGAGGGTGTAAGGGGACATTGCAGGCTGCCTGTGACCTTGTTCCACTATTGACATAAAGCAAGTGCTCTGGAGTTTGCTGTTAAATTTAGTTGAGTGTTATTTTAGTTGAATTGGAAATTCTCATTATAACATTTCTAAGTAGGATTATTTCCAATGAATATGCAACTTTCCCACTGTTTCTTCTGTTCTTCTTTTATTCCAACTAGTTACTCTTTTTTTTACCAGGTTATTTGGTAGCAGTAATGCTTAGAGGCAGGAGGTCTGGCTTTGCAGTGTTTGTGCTGATGAGCAAGAGACATGAGAATGTTAAAGAACAGATTGTTTTCATCTATTTGTCAGCACTTCTAGTGAAACCTCATTTACATGTTTGTAACCACTGTTACATTTCCTTTGTCTTTTTTTTTACCATACAAACTTCCTGTATCCTGCAAGACCACAGTACATAACAAAATACAAAGTAGTTTATTTATTAATTAACACCTTAAAAATGTGGTCCCACGGTAGGAGAGCAGTTTGTAAAGCCTGATTCCAAAAGTAGCTAAGAGTAACAGTAAAAACATTTGTGATCTGATTTCTTCACTGTGTGGGTCACTGGCTTCTCTCTTGCTCCCAGTATGTCATCTGGGCTTCACTCTTCTCTTGTAGCTGCTGCTGTGGTAGCCTGTAAAGATAAGGGTATGTGCTGGACTCTGAGATGTTTCATGACTTCATTTGGAGAGAAGTTTTTAACCAGTGTTTCTAATATTTTATGAATCATACAAGCCCTGGTATTTGCAAACTCCAGGCCCTCCCCTGTGACTTTGAATATTCCAGGGTTTATCTTAATGAAATTGATTGTATTAATTCTCACTAAAACCAAAACTTGGAGGTCTCACAGCTCTGCTGTGTTTTTTAGCTTAAAGTTTGCTGTGAAATTTTGTTGTCTACTGTGCTGAAATTTGTAATGCAACAAAGGATACTTTGGTGCTGGAGAAGGTTAGCGTTTTATTTGGTGGACTTTGATCACAAATTCTAAAACTTTAGTCTGTGTTTATTTAGTGAGTTTTCTTTTTTATTTTTTTTTTTAACAAGCTCCCCTCCTCCCCTGCTTCATCTGTCCCTCTTATGATTCTCCACACACCCATCCTGTCCTTCCTGAGGTGTTTGCTGCCAGGAGAAACAGCGTTATGACAGCGATCCTGGCTTGTAAGCTACTTTCAGCTCTCTGGATTCATTAATGTATGTTCTCCAGAGAGAATTATGAGTGCTGTTACTGTGGTCGTAATGTAGAAGCCAGATGGCATTTGCAGAAGCTTGCACGGCACTCCCTTCCTATGCAAAAGCAGAGTCACATTATACTGCAGTAGGCAGGGCTGCTTTGGCTTTGTTCAGTCATAATTATGTGACTGCTGGAATTAGTATTAACACATTTATGGTGCCCCTCAGATGTTGAGTCTATGCCATGCAATGGAGCCACAGAGGTTGTTGAAGGCATTCTCAGCCTTCCTGTAAGTGCATCATCATTCTTGTGATGAAATGAATCTTTAACTACACCATATGTCACCTCTTATGGTACTATCCAAGAGGCTTAAGTGCAAGTCAAGTCAACTTTTTAGAAACTTGATGTGTTGGTACAAAGCTTTTGGTTATACAAGCCTTTGAAAATTAGAAGTGAAAAATGTCCTCAAGTGTGTTTCCCCCCCCCGAAAAAGTTCTGGGTTTCCGTCATGAAATGTCTGAGAGTTTAAGTAGTAAATACATTTCTGTCGTATCTACAGCAAATTGCTTTGGTCTTACACTGTGCTCGCAGTGGCCGTAGTGAAATGGTGTGGTCTGTGTATGACACTTGAGAGAGGCTTAATGTCCATCTTTATATGCTTCTGGCACTGGTGGATTTAAGAGAATGGCAATTCTACCTAAAAGTTTTTAATGTGTACTGCTACTTCTGAATGTGAGTTCATTGTAAATGGATTGCTTAACAGTAACTGCTACTGCAGGCAGGCCTCTGAAACAGCAGATGGGATGAGCCTTTCTAAAAGCATGACTGTTCTCTGACATCAGAGAAGAGACTTCCTGGATGAGATGAGGTATTTTTTTTTAGCCATTTTATATGAGTGTATCTTTTTCACAGCTACCCCCAGCATTTTAAGGCTGAGATCGATAAAAGTCCAACACAATGACCACTTTATACACCTCTATCATGCTCTAATTCTTACTCCTTCCTTAAGATTCATCAGAAAGTGAAAAGCTCTGATTAAAGCAGAGGCTAAAAGGAACATCTGCCACAGCAGTGTTCCCAGAGGCAATTGGCAGCAGCAGGTAAAATGTACCTGGTTCAAGACAAACTAAGAAATCTGCTATTAAAAAAAAAAAAAGTCCATTTCTCTGCTACCTGCTGTGAGGCCTCAAGGGACGATGTTCAAGCTGTTGTCTGTGGCATGCAGTTATGTCCTTTGGTTGGCACTGACATTTTTCTTCCAGCTGTTCCTGCTGGAAGATTTTTCTGCAGGTACTTTGGTGAGCAGTCCTCACATTTATTCCTGACCTTTGAAAGAGGCAAATGCAGCATTTTTGTAACTGTGTCTTTGCTGACTTGAACATTGTCAGTGGAGGCAACGGGCAGTCATTTTCATGGGACTTGGAATTCTGTGCATCTGTTCCTTTCACAGACATGATGTGTATTGGGTGCAAGAAGTACAAAACTGTTCTGGCTAAATAGCCTGGGACTAACTTTTGCTAGGGAAAACACAATTTTTCATGCTGATTTTCATTTATGAAGAGTCAACTTCAACCCCACTAGTTCCTTTTAAGTTAAATGTGTGGTTTGAAAGCCACGACAGATGACTTGTCCCTGGGGATTAAAAGGATGTAGCACTCTATGTTCCAACACAAAATGCTACCAGGCTTGTTGCATAGCATCAGCATTGTACCTGTATGTCCATTTCTTGCAAGCCATATGTGGTCTGTGTGGCACAACTTGCCATCCCTGATATGTGGTCAGATGTTTACAAAAAAATCAGTGGAATTCTGTTTCCTAACAAACATAAAAATAATTGGAGTGTAATGCAGAATTTTGCTGTATGTAGTGGGTTCAAAAAACTTTGTAGTAAAACGTTGATGAGTCCTGCCTTTAAACCCTCTGTGGAGTTATGATTTGGTACAGATTGCTGTTGACTTTTTTCTTGAGATACTAGCTTGAGTTTTGTGCCCTATATGTAAGAAAAATTTCATTAACATTTCTTGATAATAGAACATTTAATGCTATGGGAACATACATACTTCCCTGACAAAATAAAATAACTTCCCTGTTTTAGATCCTTGTGTTATTACCCCAGCATTTTTAATAATGAGAATTCAATACAGTAACATTTTGTATATTCTAAAATGCATAGTTTCTTCCACTTTAATTTGGCCATGGAGTTTTCTTCTGTTAGTTGTGATTTTATCCTCATTAGTTGTTTTTATCTTCAACAGAAGTGTTTGGGCCCTATAAAAAGTTTACCTGTGTTACAGTCTTTACTGGTATATTGCTAATACAGACGAACAAAATGTGAAAAAATGTGAGTGGAAGTGAATCTGTTAATAGGTTAGAGGGTTGCAGAGTGAATTAGAGGCCCTCTGGACTCATCATTTAGAAAAAAGACACATCATGGGAATGATGTTGGTGTGGCGTGGAGGTTTTTGCCTTTTATAAACTATTGATAGTTTCCAAAGACAATTATGCTTGATGCTGTAACTGCTTTTAACATATCCTTGCAGTTCGTAAGGGGGAAAGAAAATACAAAAGTTTAATAGCTGCTTGATCTTGGAGTTGGGCTCTGTTCCAATCTTTGTCATATGCTTTCTTTTACCCTGGGCATGTCACTCCAGTCTGCCTTTGGGCTGTTCTAGTAGCAGCTTCAAAGGGAGTCAACCGTGGTTTTGGTCCTTTTCGGTATTGCCATCTGCAGCCTTACTGAGTGGCACATATTTATACATTCTTTGAAGACACATGCTCTTCAGTCGTCATCTCACGATCATTCAGGTTTTATTCGGTAGGAGTTAAACCAAGAAGTGGGTTTTTTATTATGGAGACGAGGTTTAAAATCCAATCCAAACATAAAATGAAAGCTTGAGTTCTGCAGGAGGAAAAGTAAAGAGGGAGAGAAGCAAAGAAGTCAGAGAAGATTCAGAATGGAAATAGAATTTTGAAATCATCACACCAAAGTGGAAGAAGGCAGCAGTTTGATCTTAATAGTTAAAAGGAATTTAAGGGAAGTGGCAATGTTTTAATAGTCTGGCTAGGGTTTAGTACATATCTAAATGCCAATCTAGTTATTTCTTCTCCTATCTTTCAAACTGTGGAGCTTTCACCTTGATTTATATATAGGATAAATTGTTTCCTCAAAAAGCTTTCTTTTAATTTAGGACATCAATCCTGCAAGCAGTTGCATGTGAATAAATACATTGACCTCATACGATAAAGTATCAATTCTGTTTAACAGATAGGTGCAAATAAATATTTGCAAAATATGGCATCTCTCTAAAGTAGTGCCTCAAAAAAAAAGTTGATAAAGCAAGAAATTTTCTGTTTATAGTGTATTTCTTTAGGGTTTTGGGTTTTTTTCTGTTGCTTTTTTGTTTTGTTTGTCTTTTCTCTGACCTTTGATTTGTTTTGCATGCACTGGCAGACCACTCTGGCCCAGATCCCTTAAGCATTGGGCGAAGAGCAATGATGGAGTTTCACAGTTGTATCCCCCTCTTTATGTGGTAAAGGCAACAGAATTTTTCCCTCTTCTTTATTCTCCAGTGTGTTGCCCCTGTGACTCTGAATATGAGATCTTCCATGTGATAGTAGGGGAATATTTAAAATTTCTTCTAAAGTATTGAAAAATTGAAAGTGGATTAACTCTACTAGAATTAATCCTCACTGGGGTTGGAGCAGGCATAATCAACTTTTTCCATCCCTTTTTTTTTGCCACATAGAGGACAATGAAGAATCAAAGACCAAGAAAAAGGCAGGAGAAATAATAGATTAGGAGGAACATAAATTGGGGGGTTTACAGAATGATAGTCCTTTCCACTTTAGGGAAAGAAATTTCAAGAGAGGACAACCACATGCTTACAAATAAGAATTGAAGGACTGATAACACAGTGAGTAAAGGAGAGTATTACCAATTGCTACCAATTACAGCAGTCTTAGGATAAGATGGGAGCCCATCATCCAGAAGACAGTACCTGAATAAAAATCCAGATGTTTTATTTCGTTGTTGGAGAATAACTAACTTATTGTGTCCATTTCTTGCCATTAGTCATTTTTCCCATCCCACTTTCCTGCTCCACTTCTTCCATGTGCACGCTGATGTGGGGTCTGTTATTTGAATTTCTCTCCATCTTTTCGCTGAGGACTGTGATGAACTCACATTCATTAACTTTATCAATCCTGTTAGGTTGTCTATCAGCTGACAGTGGTTTGTTGATTTTTTTACCTGGAAAATGGCAATCAGAAATGAGAGAGAAGTTAATTACGCAACTTTATTCTTTGAACTGAGTTGTCTCAACATGGTTATTACAGATGGGACTCAAAAATGTGAACAGATTTATTATACCTTAATTAATGTAACATGATGACTGGAAAATGTAAGACTCAAACTCATTGTGAATGGAACATTTTTGAGCATGCATGCTGAATTGTCCTCTCAAGTAAAACCAAAGAATGCTTTATGAAGGATCTAGAATGAGTGGATTTACAATTAATATTGTGATTGTAGAATGGAAAATTAGAGATCAGTGTGTTTTCAATGAAGTTGTTGTTTGTGACTTTGAAGAGGCAAAGAGAATTTTTTTGCATGACCCGGCTTTAGTAGCACAGATTCGTTGCAGTTAGAATTGTAACTAGTGTACAGTGGTTGTATCTGCTGCTGTGTGGGACTGAGCTGGGTTTCACTGCACCTGCATCCATGTTGGAGGTGTAAGGACAGGAGCTGCAAATGTTTTCAGAGAAGCATCTAATTCAACTGATGACTCTGCCATCTTATTTGCTTTGGCTGATCATCAGACAATTCCATTTTGTTTTTTCCTTTCAAATGTAATTTTTGTTTCTGTGTTTAAAATGGTGATTTTTATCGGGTTGTTTTAAAGACAGCGAAAGTGTCTTTTTACCTGCTTTAAAGGAGTGAATCTCAGGGCAAAGAAAGGTAGTTGTCCAAAGTCACACAATAGCTATTCTGGCCAGACAGAGTTTCACCAATGCCTCCCTCCCTCTCTCACCTGCTTCCCCACTGCCCCATCTCTCCTCCCCCCACTTCTTCACCTGTGTCCTGACTTTTTTGTTTTTTTCACGAATTCAAGAAAGCTTTCATACTATTTCAAATTCATGGCTACTTTTCCACTGCAATTTGTGGATGTGACAGCCAGAATACATCTTCAGGATTGGGAGGTACAAAAGCCGCCTCCTTTTCTGCTTCTGGGAACAGGTGGTGATTACTGACGAGTTGATTGGAAGAATAAAAACCTTTAAGGAATTTGTTATTTGATTTCCTCCTTTGCAAAAGAAGATTATTTACATCTGCATCAAGTTCCTGTCATAATCTTCGTTGATTAATCCTATTGAGACAGCCAGTACACCTCCTGGCTTTCAACACATTTACATTGCTTTATTGGAGTATAGATAGATGTATGGATGCTAGAAACCATTGGCGGTGGTGCAGGAAGTTTTGTTTGCTCTTAATATGTGTTTTAAAAATAACACTGTGCTCAGTTAGATGAAGACAACATCTGTAATGTGTTTCTTGAGGCGGATGGTAGATGTGAGAATAAAATGTGTTTAATTTCTAAGGGGAGGAGAAATGAATCAACTGAATGGAAATCACAAGTTTTTCTTTTTCTTTTCAGTATTTACTATGAAATTCAGATTAAAATACATCCTGCCATTTTATGTCTACCTCTCCACATATTCAGGCCATACTGTAATGTAGTTACATTGTAAAAATGGGCTTTTGGTTGCTGTAACCATTTAGCTGCAGTTTAAGGGAACAGATTTTAGTTAAGTGCTTTCATTATGTGTGACCTAAAATACTAGATAAAGGCTGCATTTCACTAGACTGTGTAAAGTTTCTGGCATGTTTTGTTTCAAAGAAGAATGATGACATAGCTAAGGCTGAATCTGTGTAATTTCTGGAGAGGAAATGACTTCTAGTGCATTTGCAAATGCCACACTGTGTGAAATGCGTGGGTGAACAGGAGACAGTTGGTTACCCTCAGTGCTACAAAACACAACATCACAGAACTTGGTGTTTATAATTCTTTTCCCTTTTTCACAGCGTTGGACGACTTTCAGACTCCTTTTCTCACACTTAAGAAAGCTAGACCTTTTGAAGTGACGTTAATAGGATTGCAGTTTTTCTCCTGTGCATCTTTTATCAGAGCCACCCAAGAAAGCTGGAACACATGCTCCGTCCTAATGTTTAGGAGTTCTCATTAGAGTCAACTCTCCCCTCCTCTACTTACAGAGTTACTTACAGAACTATGTTTGAACTTCTCTTGCTGGTATTTCAGGACATCCAAGCTGAGATTGATGCCCACAATGACATCTTTAAAAGCATTGATGGAAACAGACAGAAAATGGTGAAAGCCTTGGGAAACTCTGAGGAAGCTGCTCTGCTCCAGCACCGGCTTGATGACATGAACCAGCGCTGGAATGACCTGAAGGCAAAGTCGGCTAACATCAGGTGAGTAATGACAACATCAAGGTGTGATGGGGCACAGTTGCTGTCTTCTAAGAGCCTTGACACATATGACCACAGCATTGAAATGAAATATCTGTTCTCTTTCATGAAGGACCCATGAGTGCAAATACAGAAACTTAGTGAACTTGGTCACCTGGTAGGCTTAACAACTTGTTTTCTCTCCAGAGCTTCAACAGTTGTAACTTGTTGACCTTGTACCAACATTTCCAGAAAGTGCATTGAGCCTTTCCTTGTTGTAAATCAGGGTAGTGTCAGTGAAATAATTCTGCAAATCTGCCATTACTTGAGGAGAAATCAGGAGTTGGTTGATGGTTTTGTTTTTAGAAAATTTTGATTTTGAAATTACTAAGTTAATAGAACTTGCATCTTAAGTATCTTGATCTTGATTAGATGGTTTTGAATTATTAATTGCTGCTATTCAACTGAAAACATTTTTTAAGTACTTATTAATAAAGGAATGCATTTTACAGTTTTTTGACCCTATCTATGCCAAGCTTGTGTGGTAATTGTTAAATCTTTGTGATGCCACTTTTGAAATAGATACTGCCATATTCATTATTGAATTAAATTCTACATGAAAATGAATTCCATAGGAAATAATTTCTAGAGCTTTTAATTGTAACTATTTGCTTGTTGGTTTGAGAAAACTGTTATTTTAAAAGAAAAGAACAATGTTAAACATTCACATGAATATTCCAAAGGCCAAGAAAATGAGCTGACCTTGAAATTCAGGCACAAGAGTTCGAATGAGTGAAATAGAGGGGAAAATGTCATATTTACTTTTTATATCCACTTATCACCAGCCTGCTAATCAGTTAAATGAAACAGATAAATCAGCTCCTTGAAAGTCCACAGGAGAACTTGAACCCAAAGAACCAAGGATTTTGATGTGGGGGCTTGCAGAGACTGGCTCCACTACATACCCAATTTAATGCAAGAGCTGTTGGACTTGAGTTTTTATGAGGTCTATTCCCAGGTCTATGTGAGAGAAAGACAAAAGCATGCTCTTAAAAGAATAGCTTATCAATTGTGGAGTCCTAGCAAGAACCATTGGATTGCTTGGCCATTCCTGGTGTTGATCATAATTTCAGAGAAATGGATGGCCGTGAAAAAGGGCCTTCAAGCCACTTATCCTGTACAGCTATGAGTTCCAAGGCTGTAGTACAGAAAGACCAATTGTGCAGTCAGTGCTCAGAAATTTGGAATACATTTTCTGAATACAGACTCATCTTTTCTGTTCTTCATAGATATGGCATGTGTATCCCACTGGGCAGCATTAATGTTACTCTGCTGGTACCTGCAGTGCTGCAGAGCCACCTGTCAGAGGAGATCAAAGTGGAAGATAGGCAAGAAAGAGAATACTGGTGCAAGTCTAAGACAAGCAAATTAACCTTTCAAATCTCACTCACTACTGAAAAGTGTAGCATTTCTGAGTTCATGTATTTTGCTCTGTTCTTTGATTGCATTTCACTTTTCTAACTTGTGCAAAAGTCCTGAAAACCTTCATAGGGAAGTAACAAAGCACAGAACTGATATGAAATCTGTTTGCCTTCAATTTTTCCTTTCTTGGTGTATCTTTTTACAAGGATGAATTGGAAAGCATGGATGGATGATTCTAGTGAGAACAACATGTAACTCTCAGATGATAGGACTGAAGAATGAAAAAGCTGATTGTTTTGTTAGGGGTTTGAGCTTGGGATAGTGCTTCTAAATTAAATTTTCCAGAAGCTTTTTAGAATATTTTCAGGTATGTGTAGGTTACAATTATGCTGATTTTTAATTGCTGAAAGTACTGTTCTCCCAAACAGAGATAGTATGAGTTTTTCTCAACACTTCAGTTCTCAGAGCTGGTGTTGCTACTCACTGTGTTGAGTTTACTTCTTTGCTACTGTAACTAAAGGGAATTCCAAACTGGAAAAGCAGCACTGTTCCGACATATTTTTAAATGCATGGAAGCTGCTTAAACCTGTACTTGTAGTGTCTATGATGCTACACTCGCTTCTTGAAATTGTAGACTTACACTTCTTTCTTTTTTTTCTCTTTATCTTATTCTTAGGAAGAAAACAAAGCTGCAGACTTGTGGGAGTCTGCTTTTTAAAGCCAAATGCTTAGGGGAGATTCTTTTCTCCTGGGGCAGGAGGTGTGAGGATGTTAGTGTTTGGGGGAGGGTAGAGGTGAAAGTATGGGAGAAACGGAAAAGGAGTGTCTCTCTTTTTCTCTATATTTGGACCACCCACCAGTCTTCTTTTATTCCACATGTTCCCTTGTCGCTCAGCAGGAAAAGTGCTATCTCCATAGCAGAATCAAAAGCTGAGGTGGGCTCCAGCTGGGAAGAGAGCCTCTCTGGGTCAACAGAAGGGGAGCTGTGTCAGGGTTGTTGTTTTCTGGATGGTTTTATTCAGCATGGGGAGGGGGAGGGAGGGTTCCCCTCAGTCTGGTCGGTTGGATGGGAGCATCTGTGTGTTTTTCAGGTTCAGCCAGGATTCCCTTAGGAGTGCTTTTGCATACCAGGTGGTTGCTGCTGGTGAATGTTTTTGCTCCAACTCATGCTCAAAACAAATCATCTATAACTGACCTCTATTTTGATCAGAGCAGATTCTTAAGCCACCACTTGACCTGGTAAATCCCCTAGTTTGCCTATTCATTTGTCACATGAGCACAAGGACCTGAAACTTTGTTTGCAGGTTGTTTATCAGTAGAAGTACCGATTCCAAAACAAAGGCCAGAAATCCTGACTCAGAGAGCAAAAAAGCCCAAGAAACATTTCCAGACTTCTGCATAGTTTATCTTCTGTCTCTAATAATGTCTGTATGACAAAGGTAAACACGATACTAAAACTTTACACTGAAATGCAATTTAAAGCATATCTTGAGTCTCATGCTCCTGTGCAGCATTTGCTTTGAATGGGGTTTACTGAATGTGTGTTTCTTTGCTCCCCAGGAGAATTGAATGCTTGTGTCTGCTCTTCAGCTGCTGCATCATCTTGCTTTTGTTTTCAGTATTGCTTTTGATAAGATTAAAAGGATAGTATTCTGGAAAAATCCAGGCTGATGTGATGAGTTTTTTTCCTGTGTATTTTCTCCTGTTTTAATGTCTTTCTTTGGCAGGTCAGGCCACTTTGTGCTCAGTGAAAATTTTGAAATCCCTGCTGGTATAGTCCATTTCCTCTCCACCCTTTACTGCTCTACCTCTGCAGGATTAAGTTGCACTGGGCTTTGCAACCATGTGCTCGCTGGTGTTATTTTTGGTATTGACATTAATTTGGCATGCACACAAGTACTAAGTGATAAATTACAATGCATTTAATCCCGCAACATATACTATATAATTCACATTAATATCAGATTAGTTTTTTCACTATTAATATTATTGCACTGTATGTTAAGTAGTGGTGAATCACCATTTAATTGTCCTTTATGAGGATGCAGGAGATTCCCCTCCTTACAAATCTCCAGGTTATTTTGCATCCAAGAATTCCACTAAATAATTAGAGCAGAATCTTGAAGCCTCAGAGAGTGCCAGGTTTTAGAAGCGAGCACTGCTTATATGTGCTAGAAACTGTAATAAGTCATGATGAATACAGATTTCACTGTCAAATGTACAGAAAGCTATAAATCTGAACATTTTAATTGTAGTTGCTACTAGAAATTCTTGAAGATATATATACCTTTTTTAAAACAATCAGAGTCTAATGGCAAAACTGTAAATTCAAATGTGGGCTGCCTTGGCTTAGGTAAGAGGGCAGTGTCTCTCCTCTGCCTGATTAATAAGAAATATAACTCTGTTTTCACTTCAGAAAAGAAGGGCCAGTTCTGAGTATATTAAATAATATCAGGAGAGTGGAGACAATACATTCCACTCAGAAGCTGCTGCCCTGCCCACCAAGGCCAACACAACAGCTTGCTTGTGCAGGGTGGGATGCTGACTCTGCTGTTTAGACCTGAGCTACAAGTAGCTTGTTGCAATTCGGTGTTGAGATAAAGGTATCAGTGAGAGCAATAATGGACAATAGAAACCATAACACACAAAACTGTAGGCAGTAAAATGTCACTTCTAGAAAGTACTTAAATTTTATATTTTTTCCCCAAGTAGTTACCTAAGTGCTTTCCTTCACAGGAGTGAGGGAGAATAGATTCCTCTTTCTAAAGGTACTTAGTTTTTCCTTTTCAGAAATGCGGATTTTTTTTTTTCCTTCATATTTCCCTCCTTATAGACTCTTACTTGACTGCTTTATTGATTCACCTATCCTAGTATTGCTGGGAGATGTCAGTGTGGCCAAACCGAAGCTTATGTTGAAGTTAACCTTGCAGCACATGATCCCTTCAATCCAAATGTTGTTGTATCAGCCCCAAACATTCACTCTAATGCCATCTGAAATGATAACGTGAGACAAGCCAGGTGAAAGTTTCTAGGTGTGAGTCACAGTGAATCAGAAAATAAAAAAAAAAATACCCAACAATGTGCAAAATAGGAAAGGGTTTAGTTCATTCATCCTTCAGAAGCAAGGGATAAACTTGCAGAACTGGTGTCAGACTACACTGAAAATCATTCAGCTCTGTTTCCCCATCTTGTGAAGAAGGAAACTGGTCCTTACTGGTATGGATTAGGTACATGCTGGTCTTAAATGATACCATAACATAGAATGACTACAGTAAAAGAGGGATAGCTGGTCCCTGTTGAAGATTTCTATGCATCTTTTAGGCACTGCAGGGAGAAGACATCAATTCAAGGTATTTCTGAAAATTATAGAAAAAGATATCGTGGAGCTGGACTTTTTGTGTCAATGTGAGGAACAGATTCACTGTATTAGTTGTCTAGTAACTCAACATCAATGAAAGAAGATTTATTAAGTAACCTGTGTCACTGATTGATACGTTCAGCAGCACAGGTGATTTGCTGTTGATTACTGCTGGTAGAACACACTGGGTTCTACTTCTGGAGAGTCAAGGTCCTGGCATGAAAGAGTTCAGTTTTGCAGTGCTTTAGCTCACAAAATGATGCTTGTGCTTGTTGCACAACCGTGGTGGAATCACAACAAAACACGGGATTTTGTTATATTGCTTAGATATGCAGTGTTCAAGGTTTTAGAGAAGTTAAAGCATCAGGGATATATTTATCTGTGTTCCCTTGTTTCTCCTCTCCTTATTTTGATTTACTGTGCAAAGTGTTCTGAAATAGAGATTTTTTTTTTAATACAAAGTAGCTTTGCAGTTAAACACTTGAAACACTCTCATTTTACTGATGGGGTAATTTTGCTTATTGTTCTCCCACACTGGTTTTGCCATTCAGGGCTTTAAAGATGCTGTTATGCTGTCTCACAGGGCTCACTTGGAGGCCAGTGCAGAGAAATGGAACAGGTTGCTGACATCTCTGGAAGAGTTAATCAAATGGCTGAACGCAAAAGATGAAGAACTGAAAAAACAAATGCCTGTTGGAGGGGATGTCCCAACCTTACAGCAGCAGTATGACCACTGCAAAGTAAGTTGCTTAAGCTTTATGGATATGCTGCTATGAATTACAGAATGAAGCAAATTTTTTGTACAGGAGAAAGGATGAATGCTTTCTAGTGACTAATTTCTATAAAAAAGCTCTAGGTCTTCACCCATTTTCCTTACCCACCTTGCCCAGTAAAGCACAACTAAGATATGCTATAAAATTTAATCTAAAGGATTTTTGAGATATTTATTGAGTCTAAACACTTTTTTCTTTACTCTTCCTTGATATTTTTGGAATCCTGATGGGTGAAACTGTTATTTTAGTCTAAAAGTTAAGGAAGACATTCAAAAGTCAGAAGTGATCAAGAATCATGAAAGCAAAGATGAGTGCAAATTCAGTTAAACCATGAACACTGCCTTTCTACATGTTATTAAACTCACCAGTGATAACAGCCCCCACCCATGCGCATTTACGCTCCAAAGGTGACTCAAAACTATTTTAGAGAACTAAAATTTTTCTGTACCTTGTACTGTTGTAACTATAGTATGCAGTTCTGTTTTTCTGGTTTTGCTTGTCCTGTTCTGGTTTGTACATGCTAAGACTTTAATTCCTAAATACTTCACAACAGTAAAAAAGTCACTTGCATCTACATTTCTTCATTCATGTAGCATGTAGACTCTGTCTTGCCAGCTCTGATCAGTAATCAAGTGAAGATGCTTTTGCCATTAGAAAAATTCAATCTAGTAAAGATGGTTCCATCTCATTTGTTGATCTGTACGGTGTAAACAGGGAAAAAGAACAATGCAGCTTTATATAGCTAATTGCATGATAAATATGTTCCCCTCTGCCAACTGCACTGGTGTCTTTTCTGCTGTGGTGTTTGCTGAGGGCAAAATTAGAGTTTGGAAAAACTTACTAATACAGAAATACCTGAAATACTGTGGGTAATACAGAAAATGTAGTCTGTCATGAGCAGCACTTTTGCATCTTCACTCCAAAATAGAAATGCTTAAGGAGATCTGCATACATTTCTCTTGATTTTTGTCTTTTAACGTAAATTTATTAGCATAAACTCAGGAACTTTGTTTCTTGAGAGTTCATCTCTTCCTAATCCACTTAAAGCATCATGCTCTGTTTGAAGGCAGATTTTTTTTTATAATGATGAAATGGTGGATTACTAGTGCCAAAGAGCAATAAAAGGCTGAAACAGAGCCAAATATGATTTTGAAGATCAGTGGAAGGTGGTAGACTTCTACTGGTTGTTTTCTAAAGGCTTGTTTGTGTCTTGTGTAGATTACAGTATGTATGTGCCTGATTGTAGCAAAATAATACTAGTAAGTGCCTCTCATCTGAAGAACTCAAATTGGTTAATGAAACTGGGGCTTTGCTCTGAGGTGGAAAAATTTAGTAGTAATGGTGCTGGATGGCTCATTTGGACCACTAGTGAACTGCAGCAATATGAAGGAGAGAGCACCTCTGGGTTGTTTAATCCTTGCCCTTATGTTTCAGGAATAACTGATTATTTTGTTATGAGTCTAGGTTAAGACTCTAGTGAGTGCATTTGGGAGCTTTTGGAGATTATTCTTTCATTTTTCAAAGGGGAATGTTCTTGCAATGTCACAGTGAGTATGGGATGTAGTTGCCTGAGTCAAGTATTTAATACCAGCTGCATTAATGGTCTGCAACAGCATGAAGTTAAAGCAACCCTGAGCATCACTTTATTTTTTATATACCTGTGCCAGCAAAAGCACTGTGTACTATTGCAGATATTTCTTAGATGATGTCCAGATGACTATTTCCAAACAGTTATTTTTTTAGGGGGAAGCAAGAGGCTCCCATTTATCTTGCAGTGATACTGTGCTGTACCAAATAGGAATTATTGGCAGGCGGCATTTCACATTCTGTTGAAGTGTTGTTCATTAACTATTGCCAGAGGAGGGGAGCTGAACCACAGCTGTCTATTGGTTTGATTTTCATGGCAATGCTTCACTGCTGTTTCTTAGCAGGAGCTGTTCATTCCTTGCTGAAGCTACAGTTTGCTAATAAACTCGATCAAGCTAAAAAGTTGTGATTTTTTTCAGATAGAAAGTGAAAACTAAAGGGGAAAAAAAACCCAAACCAACAA
>WAAE01044518.1:0-18072 GCA_013400495.1 Nicator chloris | reverse complement strand
CACTGTTTTTTCTTTTTTTTTTTAGGCTTGAAAAATGTAAAATGTTTGTGATACTAGACATTTTTAAAAAGTTAAAAGTTTACTTCTTCAGAAATAGAATTAAAACCTCTGACATACCATCTAGCTACAGTGTTTTCATAAGAAAAAAAATCAAATTAATCTTTGAATTAGGTTTTAAATGGAAATGTTTATTTCATATTTCTTTATAGTACAGCATGAGAATCTCAAAGTTTTGACAAAATGGCACCAAAACATTTACACAGTTGTGGATTTTTTTCACTTTGTTTTCTTTCAACCTATTGGCAACAAGGTACCTAGCTTTCACAAATTTCCATTTTAACCATTACAGTTGAAGGGGCAGTTAGTAGACAGTGTCCTAAGGCAAGTTTGTCTCTTAATTCTGTATTTGCTTTTCCATTTTCATATTCTATTTTCTCTTAGCAAGACAGCAAACAACCAGTTAAACTTTCGATGAGGTCCAGGGTTGTCAGCCTTGGTGCATGCCCAGAGGGACAGATCATATGACCACATCTTAAAGACCAAATTTCCACGTACCATTGTGCTGACACAGTTCTCAAGAAACAAATATATTTCTGTGATCTGTGAACTCTGCTAAAAGTACTGAAGGAACAAATATTCCTTCCCTAAATGATGCTTTACAGGAGGCAAGGGAAAGAAAATCTAAAAGGCAGAAACCAAATACAAAGCAAAGGAAGTACAAATGCAACATAATGAGGGAAAGCATTGCCATCAAAACACGAAAAATAAGTGAACAATGTGGATCTTTTAATTCAAGGATCTTTTAAAAACTTATCAGGTAGGAGATGGAGATCAAATTACTTAATCAAACCACAGCCAAGAAACAGATTTTGATTGAAAACCACAAGACCTCCCAACAGCCTGAAAGTAAAGGATGACTAGATTACAATGCAATTCTTCATTTCTCAGAATAAGAATCTTCTGGAGTACGAGCTCAAGAAAAATGTGCTTTCATGAACTAAATCAACCAATTGTTTTTTCATTATAAATGGGGGAATTAATCAAATTGACTGTCTTAGAGACACCCTTCCTACAAATTCTGCATCTTTGGTCTGTTCGCATAGAAGTGCTCTTGTTTTCTTTTGTTTTTAGAAAAACTTCAAGGGCACAGGCTCTATAGGCTCCTTCCAACCTAGACTACTGTTGGTCTGAGGAAGATATTCCTTCTTCCCACAACTAGAAATTTCTTCTCATGTTAAATGTTCCCTCCAGCTTTCTGGGTTTGTAATTAATTGCTCAGAAACTACTGATACTTGAAGCCAACAGATAGATCGCTTCTGTGTGAATTCCAAAAACCCTTCAGTCCACTGGAGCCAGGATGGGAACTGCAGAAGTCTATTCAAGATAATAAATGTCAGCACACATTTCTTCTCCTCTGTATCCTCAATTTCATTTGAAATTAAGTCAGGTGCTTCCAAGAGGTCAAGAATTTTTCCAGGTGGCCTTTTCAATAAAGCACACTTTTTCTCTTTCCTTTCTCAGTGGATTCCTTCATTGCTGACTGGTCCCCCAATTAAGCCTCAGGCATTGCTTGCTTGTTTTGACTCACCGAAGCTTCTCATGGTTCTGAAAGATCTTCCTGGTTTATAGAGTATCTTATAACTGAGACATACAGTGTTTCTTAAACCTAGTGCTAGTACCTGGTTTCTTGGTTTACACTTTCTCAGTTTTCTTCTACCCTCTTTTTAGTCTGGTATAATACAAGTGAAGTAGCTATCTGAAGGATAAATCTGAGGGCTAAGGCATCTCTTGGATCTGAGGTAATTGCATTTCAATGGCAACCATTAAAAGTTTACCCACTGTCATTGATTGGGGTTACAAAAATAATGCTGACCCTACGTTGACCATACCTACAGTGATGTAAATGCAGTTCTTTGGTGCTCACATAAAACAAGTGAAGATGCAAAGGTGACTGCTACTAGACTCACCTATCCCCTCTTCCGCAGTTATCTTGTAATAGCAGACTGTCAGGTTGGTCAGGCATGATTTACCTTTTTCTGAATCTTTTTTCTTTCACTTTCCATAGACCCAAATGAGGAAGGCTAGCCTGTAATTCCCTGGACCCTCCTTCTTTCTCATTTTGAAGATACTAGTGATATTTGCTTCCTTCCAGTCCTAGGAAACATCTCCTGACTGCTAGGATCTTTCAAAGATACTCATGAGTAGCCTTGCCTTGACATCCACCAACTCTGTATGTATCACTCCAGGTTCCATGGTCTGTCCAATTTGTTTAAGTGCTCTCTAATATTATCCTCCTCCACTAAAGTAAGTCTTGCTCCAAACTTTTCCACTGGTTTCAGGGACCTGGAATTCCTGATGTCAGATCTTACCAGTAGAGACTAAACCTTTCCAAAACCCATCCCTGCACACTCAGACAATGTATATATATTCCCCTTAGATGACCTGATCCTGCAGAACATTTTTTATATGCTTTCTTCCATGAGGCAGTTTAGCTACGAGCTCCTTCTTCATTCATTCAGGCCTTTGATTTTGCTCATCATTATGGACCATCCTTGAGCTTAAAGGAGGTGATCTTTGGTAAACAATCATCTCACCTGTACCCCTTCTCTTCCAGGACTGTCTCTCACAGGAGTCTTTGAAGTGGGTCCCTGAGTAGACTAGGTCTACTTAGGCTTATCCTGTTAGTGTTGTTTTGCTGTTTGCCTTGTACTCTTTCCTCAGGATCCTGATTTCTACCATCACATGATCACTACAGCCACAGTGGCTCCCAAGCCTTCATATCAGCAGACGATTTTTCCTTGTTTATAGGCATTAGGCCCAGCAGAGCACCTCTCCTCACTGACTTTGTGATCACCTCTGTTAAGATGCTGTTACTAATGCACTCAAAAACCTAGTGGCAGTTAATCAGGTGCTACAGTTCCCCACGCAGATGAAGAACCGAGAACCTGAAACCTTCAGTTGTCTGTAAAAGACTTCACCTATTTCTTCCTGATCAGGGTGTCTTTAGGAGAACCCACAACAACGTCACTCATGTTGTCTTCCTTCTAATTCCAACCCACAACCTACCACCATGCGCACTGTCCATTCTTAAACAGAGCTCCAGGCAGTTCTGCTGCTCTCTCCTGCAAAGGGCAAATCTCCCTCCTGCCTTCCAATTATGTTCTTCCTAATTCTCTTTGATCAGTTCACACTGACATCAAGTCAAATCTGCCAGATAATGAGGTCACTTAGACTTCTTACACTGCTAGGAGAAGGCCAGGTAAAATATAAAAATACATGATTTGAATACAGATGTGCCTGTCTTTGCTCACTTTTTACTGCTGAAGAAATCTTCTAATTGCTACTAGGGAACAATTCCAGAGACTTTCAAGAATGATGTTTGGTACTATATCAGGATTCAGATTATGCAGCATAAGGAGGCGATAAAAAGCCAAGCAAATATCTAAACATATCTGGATGAGAAAGCTCATATTACACAAGTTAAAGAGGGCAATGATGCAAATTAAAGCAATCCCAGATCAATATTTCTTCACTGTGGAATTCATTACCAAGTTAAAACATATGGCCGGAATTTAAACAAGGACCTTCAAAATGCTATCAGTGATAGAAGAAGATGTTCCTGGCAAGTGTAACACTAATTACACACAGAAACCTATTTAACTGATCTTTACAATGATAATGATTCATATATAAGCCATTTTCAAATACAAACCATTTCCAAGATCAGGTTGTTGGCCATGATCCCTGCCATCAGCTTAGGAGATTTAGCTTTGGATTTAGTTCTTTTCCCTGCCAATTAGCTGTGTTTGTGACGTTGAGTAAATCACCTAATTTCATTTCTGCTGTAATGAAAAAGTCCTCATTCTTCCTCTGCCTTGGTCACAGGCTATTAACAGCAGGGACAATGGTGAAAAAACTCTGTGCAGATCAGTGCAGTCATGATCAGATCAGAGGATTTTCACTCTGCAGTAATCCATCTGCTATTTTGGTTGTCCATCAAAATAGTGAATCCCTACCGGCACATTGAAACAACATTATTTTTTCCAAATTGGCTAATATAAAAATTCGTGATGGAATGGTGATTGGGAAAAATAATTAGCATTCCCAATAACAATCTGACACAACACCTTAATGAGTCATTATATATATTATATATGTTTTTAATCTATTATTTAAATCCTTTGGAGATACCTGACTATAGCAGGTTTTGTTCATCCTTCTCCTTTCAGTGAAGTGCTCCTCACTGCAAACTGAAAAACATCAGTTATCTGATGCACGAGGAACCCTGGATTCATACAAAATCATATTCTACAATTTATGTACGCGTTTATTGTTAGAACTAGACAATAATTACATTTGGTGGATGAGCCTTTAACACTAAGTAAAAAGAGGGAAAATAAACTATGAAAAAGTAAAGCATTTGCCTTTTGAAATGATGGTCGATTTCTGATCTCTTCCTTCTCCAACCAGAGAGATAAAGAGAGATATAAAGAGAGATGGACTCAGTTACCTCCCAATAATAAACTTTTCTTCTAGTTTTGTACACAAGAACTCTAGGGGAAAACTAATCTGAATTCTGTAATACATATTTTAAATTAAAGTGTGTCTGCTCAGAGCTTTAAAGAGTTTTAACTTAAATTAGCTTTAAATTCAAGGAAAATTATCCAAATTATCTAAAGCTATGAAGTCAATCTATGTGTACAAAAACCCTTAGGTAAATTACTCTGCCAAATCCCAGTTGGCCACTTCTAAATGGGCAATCTGAACACACAACAGTAGAGCCAAAGACCAAAAGAGTCTCCAGCATGTAAACAATCAGTATGGTATTTTGGACGCTCAAAGCAGACTCTGTGTCAGAGGAGAGTCCTTGATGCACTGCTTCCATTGGGAGAAACTGGATTTGAGCAGAGTGGACATATTACTCTCAGTAGGAAACAAAGAGCACTTTTCCAAGTCTAGGATTATTCTGAATTAAATCTGTAAAGAGCATAGGGAATAAAGAGGGCATTTCTATTCAGATATACAGATGTGCTAATTAGCAGTTTAGATCATTAAAGCCTTTAGACTTTTAGGTCCAACATTCATATCACAGAAACTCAGCTGCTGTTTAACTTCAAAACACCTTAAACACTTCTTGGGCTTTTTTTTCTGCAAAGTTTTTCTAGTTCTAGGAATTCTTGGAAGTTTCCTGTCCTTACTAGTACAGAGTGGCTCCATCACTCCCCCATGTGACTCCTCTATTTGGATCACCAGTTTAGTGGGTTATTTACCTGCCTTTGTCTATTGTAGTCCAAGGCAAGACATGTTCTTGGAAGATATCTTATTGAGAGAGTCAACACAAAACATTTGGTGATGGATTACAGTTTCTCTATTGCCACCAATCACAGAACACCATTCTCTCAAACGTTAAAGTTTCAGTTCCACCCCTTCTCATATTCATTTGAGATGAAAAATATCAATTGACAGTGTCTGAACCTCAGGTCTCCCCTTCATTCTGGTCAATATTGTTAATATTGGTCAATATTACTCAGCTTCCATGCAAAGAGAGGTTGTCCTTCCCTCTCTTTCCACTTCCTTTCTGCTATCTGAATGAATAATGAAGTATATCAAGTAAAGTGGAACAACTTTAACATGAGGGTCTGGAAGCATGCCCTACTTACTCCTTATACCCTGGGGCAGTCTTGAGGCTCCCCACATGTTGTGATGAGACAGCTGGAAATGAACCTGCATATCCTGAAAGAACTCCACGAGTGCTCTGCTGACAAGCTGGGCAGGAGGAGAAAGGGGAATCCTACAGCTTACTTTAGTGTTTTGGCATAGGCACCTGGCTCCAAGAGAGATCTGGGGCTGTGAATCCCAAATTGGGTCTTTCCTTAGAGGAGTGGTCTGATCCTGCACCTTTGCTATTGTCCCTTTCTGTCACAGCTTTACTGAGGGACCTGCTGTAACAAATAACTCTTCTGCAATGCGTGGCTACTGTAGGAGTATTTTGCCAGATGCCAAAGCACCTGAGAGCTAAGTGCCTAAGGATGAAGGCTGCCAGTCTTATCACAAAGTCTTACTCCTCCATGGTGTAAGAGGGGCCTAAAGCTTTTCCTCTTTTGACCTACACGTCTGCCTGAGCCAGTCAGAGATTGGCAGGGATACTGGCAGGCAGAACAGTCCCCAGGGATGGGGTAAGCACTCCTTTGCAAGGACGGCCTGCCTAATCATGTGCGAAATGGCTACATCCTGTCCCCTGGCTCATTAACTCATTTTACAGATATGTTGACATGGAATCCGTGATTCCCAGAACATCACCAGCCACTTAATGCAGTGCATGCTAACCAGGCTCATCCCTCAATTTTTTCAGATCAGTTCAGGTGGGTATTTTAATTTTCATTTGCAATCTGTTTCTCTAGTCTTATTTAAGGCAGGGAATAAAGCAATCTGCAGACTGCCCCATGATGGGCTTGCTGCATGTTTTGCTGAAGCTACAAGGCTATAATTTGCTGTTGCCTTTTGTACTAATGCCCAGATTCCTTGAATTATTTTTGTGGATACAACAAATCACCTACAAATATATGTCAACAGAAGGCAACTCTGGGGGTAATTCAGAAGGAGAACTGTAACATATTCATTGAATCAAGTCTTGCACCCTTTGGAACAGCATGGATTATATCTGTCAATGGAATAAAAGCAGGAACAAATGCAACATGGAAAAAAAAAATTTTTTTCTCAGCTTTCCATTTGGAATGGGCAAGATAATATGATTAAAAATGAAGGGGAAAAAAGGGGAAAAGGAAGGGACGAATAACAGAGCCCTTTTTGTTTGTTTGTTTTCCTTCTTTGATCTTTCTTTCTTAATAGGATTAAAAACTGATCTGTTCTACAAAGAAGAACCCATCACTTGTGGAAAGCATGTGCCAGGCTTGTCTAGCATGACAGCAGGTTTTCAGTATTTTCAGCACCTGTGTAAAGCTATGAATGATTCATGGTTTAAATGATTCACTATAAAAATATGGTACAGTCTGTCAGCTTATTTTGTGATGAGTTGATATCACAGCAGAGTTGGTTTTATGAATTGGCAGTGAACTGACAGCTCAATTTGAAAATAAATACCTCTGAAATTCATCCACTGCTTCATTTCAGAAAATCAGTTGGTTATTAACTCTATGCATATCTGAACTCTGACATTACTGAATCGGAGATTAGCATCAATTTCTTATTTTCTCTCCAAAGCCGTACATTTATTTCCGTAAAGAAGTCACTTGCTTGGTGTGTCTGTGAAAAGAAATGGTTAATTTCTACCATTACCTGCTATTTTTAGTTTTAAATAAGTTATGTGAACTTTCCAAATATCCCTTTACCTCATTCCAGTGCTTCGGGCTACACAGATGGACTATTTCAGAATTCAAGAAGCAACAGCTTATATCAATCACTTTTTCTGCCTCCCCTTGTGGGATTTCTTGAATTTACTATTACTTTGCCCTTCTCATGCCTTTCCTCCATGTGACATTCAACTCAGTCACAAACATACAGGTCGCTTACTACATGACCTTCACCATATTTTGGTAGATTTTAAACAAAAACAAAAACAAAACAAAACAAAACAAAAACAAAAACAAAGCACAAACCAAACCAAACAAACAAACAAAACCCCAGAAACCCAGAAAACTAAACAACTGAATAAAATAACTTTCAGGCAATAAAAAATCCCCCAAAATTAGAAAGGTTGATCAAGATTATTGCAGAAAGATTTGAGTGTTAACTTTTAAGGACCAAGAATGAATAAGTTTAATTATCTAAGTTTGTCCTGAAAACTTTAGAGATACACACCTCAGTTCTCTAAAAAAAAAAAAAAAATTATATACATATGAGTTCTTGCATAATGCAAAAAGCTCCACTAAAATTACAGGAACAAATTTCCTCTATCAACATTTGCAATCCTGGGGCCCAGCTACACCTGTAATCAGAAAATAGACAGAGACAATAATTTGTGGCAGAGGAATCAGGGTGGCCAAATGCCAGGGCAGAAACAAAGAAAACAGTTAGTAATATATAAGAGAGTTTATAATAAAATCCTCCTTAACGTGTAGTCTTTGTCTTTAATCTCTTGGAATAATTGTTATTATGTAAAGAATATGAGGTACTGTAATGAAGTGAGTATGCAATGGTAAAACTACAGTGGTTAGTGCCTTTTTTTCTGAGTGTGTTGAAGGCAGAGGACTACATATTGGATAAAGAAGTCCAGTCAGCACAACAGAGCATTTTCTTAACTCAGCTGATAGTTGCACAAAAGAGGTGACTCCCATATTCCCCCCAAATCAATGAGTGCTTTTTAATTGAACTGATTAAAGCTGAGATCTCACACCAAGAGTAAAAACGTGCTGGATAATATTTCTTCCAAAACTGAAAACTGTGATTTTGGTTTAATTATGACTCTTGTCTCATGGACCCCAAACCAGGCAAACCACCTTTGGTTGAATCAAACTGGGGAGACTTTCAGACGAATAATTTGGGGGCTAGAAGTGAGGTCAGGTTTTTAAAACTACTTTATAAACAGTCTAAAAAATAGAAAAAAAAACCTGAAGAAAACACTTCCAAATATTTGTTAGGGAACTATATTCCATTGACAGGCAAAGTCAGTAGAAAGACTTTACACTACATTTCCATACCCAGATTCTAAGGGTCATGAATAATTGTTCTCTGCATTGCAGCATGATAGTTTACTCTAAATTTGAACTGCATCAAAAGGCACAATCAATGAAGTCAAAAGGTTATACCGTACTGTGGTATCTGGTAAAATAACTAGAACATGAAATAATGCAACTGAAAACTTCTGTCCTAAAAAGTCTGCATTACAGAAAAAGCTATTTCTATTAGACTGTAGCTTGAATCAAAACTCTAGGCTTAATTCCTTTGTGTATCACAAACTGCTCTGTTTACATCCTTAGACTGTTGCAAAAATGTTGCTCTCAAAATATTAATAAACTCTGATTTCAAAATACTCATCACCCTGGTAAACCAAAACTAATTTTCCCTAAGAATCTCTCTTTTCCTAAATTCTATCTTCCTGCTAAACCTTAACTTTTTACCACAATTTGCTAAGGACGTGCACAAACTGGGTCAGTGTTTCTTCAGTTTTGTTTATTTATTTGTTTTTGAAATGAAGGGGGGAATAGATTTTCCCCTAAGAGTTGTCTTAAATATCACTATGTTAAAGCATTCATCTTTGCATTGTTAACTTTTTTTGTCTTCTTTGGACAAATAGGCTTTTAGTTTGACTGCCGAAAGTTTTAAGTTTAAAGTGGGAGGATGGAGACAATTTTAGCTGTTTAAAATATGTTCCTCACTTTCAAATATTTTGTGTGCAATGCAATCTATCCAAGTTTTACTGTAATTCAGACATATGTATTTTATATTTCAGATTCTCTTGCCTGTACATCTTGCCAAGGCAATGTGAAAGCTTTGCTCTCTGGTGTTTGATCTCATGTTTTCTGTGTGGTGATTCCTTGACATATTGCAGCAAATAACAGTCAGACCACAGTAAGGCTCTAAAGTGAACTAAAATCTCTTCTGCCAGAGTTTGAGAGGCATTGTTCTCTGTTGTGTCACATTTTTATTCCGACTTGGTGAACAAATGAACTCTGAGCTTCATATAATTGTGCTAGAAATGCTGAGCATCTAAAATCAAACATAATTTTTTGTCCTTATTAGAAAACAAATTAGAATATGTTCCGCAATTTCTGAATTGGTGTGTTCTCTCAGCTTCGTGCACAATGCCCTTAATTCATGCCATTTCTGGCATGTTAGGCATTAACTTTTAACCATCATGAGGTGACTCTTACACCCTCTCCCCACCAATTAAAAAACAATATAACCATTTTTTTCTCCTAAGACAATTATTCCCTCCACGTTTCACGTGAAAATTTGGGCCATACATTGTATTTAAAATGCATGGGCAGAAGGTATGACTTTGGAATCACTTTAAAATAAAATGGGCAGTAATAATTTCCACTCATTGGATATTCAAGTTTTACAACATTAAAATAAAGTGGGTTTTTTAATTAAAATTGCTTGAAGTCTAATAAGAAGTGCCTGGAAATCATACTCTGCTGGGTGATATGTCTTTGGACACTGTGGTCCATAAACATCTACATTGCAGTATTGATTATTTACTTATCAAAGTCACAATTATATAGATTGAGCGATGTTGGTAGCCTTAATTCATCAGTGTCCTAGTGTCCTCATTTATTTTTCTCTTAGAAACCTGGCTGGTTGCTAGTGTAGCCTTCACGATTTCTCTCTCTTGCTCCCTCCTCTCCTCCAAACGGGAGCAGTCGGATATCTGTGTCCATTCCCTCTCTCATTAAGTTTCTCTCTGCTTACCCTGCCTTGTGTGTTATGCCAGGGCCGTGGGGGCTGGTGAAACTTGTCCTGCGGTGACATGGCTGGGGCATGGACCGAAGGGGTCTGGGAGAAGGGGCCGTGGGCAGGGTGGGGAGGGGCAGTGGTGGTGCTCTGCTCGTGCTCTCGGGGCACAGACACTTTGTCACACCGCCTTACACTGGGGCGTTACAAAAACAGCCCAAAACATGCAAATGCAGTCGGGTTTTCTCTCCCGTCCTGCGGCATTTCAGTCTTCTCTTCGGATCTCATTCAAAACTTCTCTGCACAAACTAGCACTGGCCTGAAAATGGGATTTTTGTCCAATCACATTGAGGTTAGCAACACCTTGATATTTCCAGGGACAGTAAACAAAAGCAGGGATTTGAAAGCACTGGTGTGCTTGCTGTTGACAACAATAAGGCATTGTCATATAGATGGTATTTAAAACAGGACTAAAATGGGAATTAAGATTAAACTTTTAAACTAAGACTGTAAACTTATTTATGAGAAGATCAAATTGAGTCTTAAATTCAAAAGAAATAACATTTTTGTCATCTGAAATCAAGATACCTGAATCATTATCGAAACTGGAGAACTCTTTTCAGGGAAATAATTCCAAGTGTTTAACACATTTTGGTTTTGATGAAGCTGTATTCTCTGATGCAAAAATACTGGTATCCTGATAATGGAAAAGGGAGTAATGTGACACTTGGGTACAATCACAAGGTACAGGTAATGAAATTCAACCATCTCAAAGCAGATGTTTAAGCTCTGAAGAAAATCCTGGATCCACAGGAGTTTGAGAGAGTTTTGCCAGTGATTTTAAAAGTGGGAGGGTTTCACCTCTTTAGCAAAGCTTCAGCTTTCTCTCCACACCTTATGGGTTGGAAATAAACAGAAAGTTTCCTTATTTCTTTTTCTGGGCTTTGAACAAGACTCAGAATTTGCAAAGTCACTTAATGATTGCACATGAGCATGATATCCCAGCTAGGGGACACATACATTTGAGGCACAATGTTGTGAATAATAAATGACTGAGTCACAACTTGGAGATAAAATTTCACACCTAAGTCCTTGATTCTGTATTTGCAAATAGTCACAAACCTTCTACTTGTTGCTGAAATGTCACAAATAATGATATTGTAGATGAAACAGCAGCTCCCAAACTTTATTTTACCAGAGGAATAGAAAATCTGTCTTCTAACCTCAAGGGAAAAAACAAGGAGTAAAAAGAAAATGCTCTCAAAGACAGAAGTTAACAAGAGAAAGACAAGACCGTCTGCTTTTCTACAGTTTTTTAACCATGATTTGATGCAACAGTAACAGAGGGCTCTTTCTCTCAGCAGTGCCAGAATCTCCTGGTACCTGAAGTTAATGAAAACACAATTCAAAAGGCAGTCCTGAGGTCAAAATTTGTTATGTGTTTTTTTCTCTCTTTAGCACTGCCAGTTGCTTCACCAAGGTTTCTCAGAAGTCATTAGTATTTCAGCATTCAATTTTTACAAGACAAAATAGAGTAAAAGTTCACAGTCAGATTCTGCCTGTAGCTTATGATCAGTTCAAATACAGCTTTTATTAACATAAAAGAGATCAAGATGTGTTACTAATACCTAGAGCCAGCCAAATACTTTTGACAATTAATTTATTTAAAAATGTGGTTATTCCAATTATTTACAAATCCAGTGTTTTCCTGAAAAAAAGGGAAATATTAAAACAAAACCCCTGAGTAATACTAGTAAACTTGATTGGTGAACAAGTGATAGAGGGACTTCTGATGAAAACTGGGAGTACCTTGGATTTTATTCATGTATCAAGAGGTGAACATGACTTTGAGATTGCCACCTTGGAGTTCTGAACTGTGTAAACATGGTCCTTTTGGTCTCTTTTAAATGCTTCATAAATTGTGCAAGCTAATTATTGAAAGACAATAAACTCTTTTTGTACCAGGGGAATTGAAAGGAAGAGGATGTTAAAATTATATTTGTATTGAATATGTGATGACCCTCCTCAAATCTTCCAACAGAGAAAGTCAGAGCTCCTTTTCCAGGATAGGGGACTGGGAACAGAGTTATATACTAAATATGTGTTAAAGAAAAACACCAAATGAACAAACAAAAAACTCCAAACCCATATTCTCTTTTTAATTCACAGTCTGTAGAATATGATTCCTTTTAATTGCTTAAAAGCAGCTGTTACTGTAAGATTTTTTTTTCTGGTTCAGAATCAGATCTTCAAAAAATGACTGTGCTTAATTTTTTAGCTTTTATTTCAGCCAGACAAACAAATAATAATCAATATTCATGCAGGTCAAGCTCATTTCACTCCTCTCTTCCTCTCACCCCCTGCAAATATTTTACTTTCACTGCTGAAGTGTTTTTCACTCAATTTATGTGGTCTACAAAGTGTTCAGTTTGTTTTGCCTTGTGAGTTAATTTACCTGAATTTGAGTAAGAAGTTCAAAGGATGAACCTTGACTAAGGAATTCAAAGCATATAAGAATATTTATTTTTGAGTCACTTCTGTTCACAGAGAGAGATGAAGGTCTTGAAGGAGAGCTGGTTTTAGACTCTCAATTACAGCATCTTCTGCAGTGGAAGAAGAGGATATTTGCTGCATCTTTTCCCACTGCCTCTTCAAATGATATTTCCAGTATTACAGAAGCATTAAGTGTATGGCCAGCTCCCTGGTAGGGTTAATGGGAGCAGCAGCACTGATCCCCAGGGGCCAAGCAAAGCTAGTGGGATGCTTTCTGTGCACAACCAGTTGAAAAATTGATTACCATGGATGACACAACCATTAGCTCTGGTCTTCAACACTCCTGCTCCTCTCCCTTTGAGCAAGCACAGCCTGTTCAGCTGTTTAAATGCTGTGTACCTGTGAAGATGTCTTTCTGCAAAGTATACCTGACCAAAGCCTGACTCTATCAGGGTGAGTTCTGATTCCCCGTGGTTCCAGACACACTCCTCCATCATCAGCTTTTTATCAGGCTCTTTTGCCTGCATAAAATTTTCAGAAATTGCACCACTTTATTGTTCTCTTATCATTTCAGGAAACCAGAAAGTTAGTTTTATTTTTGTTGAAGAAATTCACTGTACTAATTTCAAGATACATCAAAAGATGGCTGTGGAATGGAAAATGCAGCAGTGGCTTTTCAAATTTTGCATTTTGGTCACCAGTTTTTGATAATTCCGTATTTTTATGACAAAGGCAGTAAATATGTATTTGAGAAGGTTAAAGACCTTTTACTTTTGCGTTTCATTCTACTCAACTGTGCCAAACTCATGTGAAGAACCAGAGATTTGATTCACACAGATCTAATTCAGAATTTTATATTACAGACTGAGCAGTAAAAAAGGTTTTTTTGTCTTGTGCCTTATTAACCTTTCTTTGTAGCAGTGTGATTGAAAAAAAAAAACTCTAACAAAACTATTTAACTGTTTAAAACAAGACATATAAGAGGTGTCAATTTTCTTCTATACATCATCACCCTTGTAACGGTGCTGAACCTGATATTTAGTTTCAACTAATAAAGTTTTAGTGTTTGGTACACAAGACTGAAATAAAGCTGTAGTATTGTACTGTATAACAGTGTGTAATAGAATGGGGATTTATTCTTCCAATGAAGTACAGGAGGTGGTACTTCCCAAAGCTATAGCAGGAGCTGTAAATTGTTAGAGGCTGTGGTGAGTTTAGTGGTAGAAAAGGCTCCATTGATTGGAGTAATGAAATAATTTAAGTTAAAAGAGCCTTCTGGAGGTTGTTTCTGCTGGCTTCTCAAAGCAAGGTCAGCTTCAGAGTCAGATCAAGTTTTTCATGGCAGTAATGAAACAATTTTTGAATGCTGCATGTGTCAGAGTTCCCTTGTCTCCATTTTTGGACACAGTTGGATGCTGAGTTAGGTGAAGATTTGGTTTGACCCAGTGCATATTTTCTTGCATTCTTTTTCAAAGAGGTGCCATTTTCTTGGTGTTCTTAGTGCAGCAGTGCTAGCAGCCAAAGAATGGTTCCTGGCTTTGCTTGCAAGCACCTTTTTGTTTTTAAAACCAGCAGAGCAAGGATGCTGTGCAGATTGCCTGCTCTCAGGAGGAGTCCTATCTGCAAGTCATCTTTACACACAGTTTGTGACAGGAAGCTAAAAAGCTGCAGCACAAGCTTGATTGTCATGGGTGAAGTGTCAGGCTGAGGCAGTGGATCTTGAGAGGCCTGTAGCATGTAAGGAAATTACCCTTGTTCATTTAAAGCAAATCTGATATTCCTGCTTAAAAGGATTATTGTTTCCACTCCTGGTTTTGAGAGACTGTGTTTCAAAACAGTCCCTTGACTACTTGTGCTACTTGTTAGAACCCTCTGATAGATAACTCTGCAATCAGGTAGCTGCTGGGCATAAGGAGAATGTGGCAAATGGAGGGGTAGAATTAAAAAAAAACATTAATTTTTCAAAGTCTTCCTTCATTTCCAAGAGGTATGCAGAATATATGTACATTCAGGTTAAGCTGTTGCTTTATTCCGTCTGATTTGTAACATCATGACTCAAGGTTATACATTCATTAGGATACTCAGTATCATCTTTACCCATCAAACTACCTCTCATATTCTTACTGCATTCTTACCTCTCATATTCTTCTTTGTAGGTGGCAAAATGTGAAATTATTTTCCCTGTCTTACTGCAGGTGTCAGGATTACATTTTCCTGAATACAGCTCCTGGATGTCAGTGCATGCCAACATTTTCCAATCTCTGCAGCTCATCCCCTCATTCATTCACAAAATAACGAGGTCAGTAAGATTTCCATAGTTAGTTTGTGCAGGGTAAAAGTCGCAGTAGGATTCTTCCTGCTGATAGGAAATATCTAGTTACAGCACAGGTCACAGAGTGGCGTGACAATGTTGTAGTCACCATAGCTGGATGCCAACTAAGAAAGCCCTTACACCTGTGACCAATAGATATGAATATGACATGCCCTGATTGAAGTTCTAGGTAGAATAGTCTTTAGAACCTGAAATATCCTGTAAGTTGGGTCAGTGGGTCAAATGGAACAGGACAAGAGAAAGCAAAACAACTCAGGATGAATCTCCCTTCCTTCCCCATGGCTGTAGCTATGTCTTGGAAAAGATGGTACATGAATGATGGCAATGCCAGTGCGTGAAACTCACGTGGGATGTAGCACCCAGCCTCCAGCAGAGCTTCTGCCAAGGTAGACCTCAGGGCTGAAAGATCAGATACGAGAAGAATGGCTATTGTTCCATTGCTTTCCTCTTTTGCAGAGTGCATCCAGACTAACAGAGGTTAATCTAATTAATTTTATTTTAATTTTATGTTAATCTATTTTATTTTAATCTATTAAATGGAGCTTTGACAAAACATCAAAGTAGAACTTGACAGAACATGGACAGTGGAAACAGGTGCAGAACCCCATGTAATTTGTGGCTAACAGTTCCAAGCCCGTTATCTCAAACCCAGGGTGTACTTAAAACTTAATTTTAGCTATCCATTGATTGCTCCAGTCAATATGGCTACAAATTCCATCTGCTATACCAGTAAAGATTTCAAGGCTTTCCCTTGAGCATATTTCTACTCAGTTTCCATCCTATTTTACTGCATTGAGAGAAGGCTTGCAGGCAGGCCTTGGGCCTGGGATAAGGTATCCTTATGATTTGGCAAGCATTTAAGAAACATGTTCCTCTGTGCAGGCTATAATTCATATAGTTTTAGTTTAGTTTTTTAGTTTAGTTTTAGTTTTCAAATCATTTTGAAATGGGAAAGGAAGAGAAGTAGTGTGAAAAGAAAACAGATTTAAAATCATATGTTCCTACACATTTTCTAGAAGGCAGTTCAGCCACAGCGACTCAGGGTTTCAGACCCAGCATTAATTGCACATCGTCAGGTGTTGCTTCTGAGACTGCAGGAGAAGACCTCCAGACATGAGCATACCTCTGCCAATCAAATAGAAATGCTTACAGGTATCAGTGATAGCTCAGCAGCTGATAGACACAGTGAGGTGATATATCTGCCATCAGACCTGCTACCTCCATGAAGAGAAAGCTGACAGACTTCTGTATCACTCATATGCAGGTGTCTTTGAATGCAAAGACTGTTTATCAGGCAGTAGACATCAAGAGCACTCTGGGAAGATTGGGGAATTCTTTCTGGGAGGAAGATATACAGACTGATAGACAGTAGAGGATGACATGAGCACTAATATCAACATTGTATTGAAACTTTTTTAAAATTCAAAATCTCATATACAGAACTCATACGCTTGAGTCTCAATTCTGATTCAGCAATGAGCTGCATGAAGTAAGAAGAGGGAACGAGTTATATGAAACTTTGACATATAACACTCTGATTCTATCAGTATTAAACTCATGGTTGTGCAGTGTCAGCAGCTGGAGCTCCTCATCCTTGTTTGGGAATATACCTTTTCATCAGGAACTGGAATGCTAACATATGTACCTCTGCAGGCTTTTTATGATTGGATGAGACTTGACTCTCCTCTATAAAAAGAAAGATATTAAAAGTTGTACCTGGAATACTTTGAAAGATTTAACATTTTGATAGATGGATTTCAATACAAGAGAAGTGCTTCCTAGTAGTTGAAGGGTACACATATGAAGAAATAAGATTTTTATTTCTTTTTAACAGTAAAAGAGCTTCAACCTGTGTACATTCTGAAATCGATGGGGAAAATACTAGGTCTGGGAAGAATTCCTACAAAATGAGTTTTATGAAACATGGTGTCCAGAGATTGGATCCTCAATACTAAAGTCAAACTCACCCTCTCCCCCAAATCTGAAAACCTCTAGGAAGCAGTCTGGCAGACTTTCCATCTCTAATTGCCTTGAGTTATGTACACCTAATCTCCATCTTCAAGAGCCACAGAGCCCAAAAGTAAGCAGAGGCTCTTTCATGCTTACCTTGACTCTGCACAACACAAAAGGCCCTTTGTAGAAAGACACTGTACAGTACTATATATCCTGTGGCACCCAGGAGCTGCTAAAGTAGCAAAATGTCAACTTTTATAATTCAAGAGGAGATTTCTCTTCAGGCCACCCCTATCTCCATAGTAACAGTAATTCAGCAAAACACATTGTCATAAACAAAAGAATATCTTGTGGCAGAATTCTTTACTTTCAAGCTCTCTCTAACTGCATTTTTTAGAGGGATCAGAAGAATCAAAGAGTACTTTCAGCATTCCTTAAAATCACAGGCATTTCCTTCAACTGAAAGGGACATTGTGAGTACAGGGCTAAGGGAATGACATGTTCCTCTACTTGTACAAAACATACCTTGTGGTTGACACATCTGTATTTATTTTAGGCAAAGATGTGGCAGTCTTGATGGCTTTTCCTCTTCATCCCATAGATAAATGTTCTTTAACTGAAACTTTACCAGCAGAAGCACATTGATTAACCAGACAGCATTACCAGAATCTAAACCAGAGGTCCACGTTTGAGCTGTAACCTCTTAGCTGGGAACAGTTTATTTTGGATTTAGCACTGCAGAGTAAGTATTTTAAGTTTTCAGCTGACCTAGGAGATCTTTGCATATATAAAGTGGCCTACAAGTGCATTGCTGAGTCTGTTCTGAAAGAAACAAAATAAATTACTTGTTTAGAAGTCAATCTGGCATAGTGTAAAAAGTGAATCACACACTCTTCAGGTCCTGTGATTTATTGTCGTGACAGGATATATATATATATATA
>WAAE01044509.1:0-10153 GCA_013400495.1 Nicator chloris | reverse complement strand
GTGTAATTTTGATGGTATTTGAGAGATGTCTCAGACTGTGACCTGTGATACTTTGAAAGAAATTTTCATTAAATGTTAAATGATGTTGCAGAGATATTTTAGAACTTGAAAAGGGGTTTTTGTGTTGCCGGTTTTTTTTGTTTCTTTGCTTCCTAGAATTGGCCTTATACTTGTTGTAAGCCATAGAAATTATTTGGAAGTAGCTAGTAATGTCTGTATAGTTGTTAAATTCATCCACAGCCATTAAAACACCCTAACAGTGGACACTCCCATTTTGCTGTTCTCACCTGTTAAAAAAGTGCAACTTGGAAAAGAATTATATTCTCTTGTTTCTGTTGCACTAGGGATTCAGTCTTTTGTATTCTTAGTTGGTTTTGCTGACAGTGAGGCTGGTGATGCTCCCTTTTCTTGATAAGCCTTACCTAGATGAAATTTAAAAGTAAGCAGTACAACCATTAAAACATTTTCATTTGGTCCTATTGTCCAACATACTGTGTTGCCTTTCACGTTTGCATCATCAGCAGGTTTCACAAAGCATCATTTCTTTTCCATCATCAGTCTTCCAATAAAATGTGAAGTATTGTTCCAGCAGAAGCAAACCAAGTCAGGGCATTCTTCCTGGATTAAGCAAGATGTGAACTAATCTTTTTTTGAAACTTGCTTTCCATTCAAGTCTGCACATACCTGATAGTAGATAATTTATATCTAAATTATGTCTTTCTAGATTGCTTCTCATGGTGCTCTCACAAGATGTTGCAAAAACCTTTCTAAGGCAAAGATAGGAAATGTGTTTCTTCCTTTTGATTTGAAAGGACAGTTATCCAATTTCTGCAGTGATACTGAAAAAATATGGTGTATTCTTGCTCAATCAGTGTAGGCTGTTAACTGCTTGTGGCTCTTAATTGTATCTGTATAGATAGCTGCACATAAGTAGTTTGCTTATGTTTTCTAGTATTTTTGTGGAAACTCCATTTAAGCTAATTGATCTGTAGTTTCATGGTTGCTTCTTTTTGAGGAAGCTATGTGCAGACACAAATTTGACTGTAGTAAATGTAACTCACTGAATATAAACAGTTTGAAGTTAGTGCATATGGTTTCCATAACGTTCAAGTGGAAAGAAGAAAAGAGACTGCAGGGCCAGCACCAGAGAGAAATGGTTCTCTGAACCATTTTGAGTATGTGAGTGAAAATTAAGATTGTTCCATTTGCCCTGATGCCTCTCCTGCAGTGTGACAGATAGAGCTGCAGGAGTTACCACATTGCTTCTGACATGGTAGGATCAGAATTTTCAACAATTTTCTGGCCTACGCATCTTACTGCTTTTGGCTGTGTGTATATAGCCCAGTAAATGTGGGGTTTGTTTCAGTGTATTGTCTGTGGCGTGTTAGAGCTCTACCAGTGATTTGCTATATAAGTTTAGGGAAGTTCTTTTACCTTTGTCTACCTTCTTATCACTGTTTTTTCTGGAGTTGATGAGTATGGCTTTGATTTTTAGGTAGCTTGCAAGAATTATGCTGGGGCTATGAATGATTTTCAATAATATTAGGCTGGTGAGAAGATTCAGGGCTGTCAAGATCCTTAGAAACATAAAGCAATGAACTTCTAAGGACTTCCAGTATTTTTGTTCCTGGGACTCATCATATGCCCACCAGCCCACAGCACAGAGACCATTTCTGCCAGTGAAACAATGTGTGTCCCTGTTTCTCCTTTTGCAGCTGAGATTTTGGGATTTTTTATTTACAAATTATGGTCTATGACTTAAAAGCTATGAAAAAGTTGATCATCTCTGGCCTAGACACTAAACAGTTTTTCAGTGACTTTTCTATTCATGAAATGCTCACTTACCACCATGAGGCCCAGCTGCTGTTCCTGTGCTCCAGGTAAACAGGAGAGTCACAGACCAAAAACATACATGCTCAGTTGTTACATCCTCAGATAGCTGATTCTGAAACTTGCCCTCTTGAGGGCTACTGTGAGACTTTTCCACAAGGGAAAACATTAATTTATAATAGGTAAAAATTTAATAAATGTTGGTGGCTTAAAATTAAGATTGATCCCAGTTTTATGGGTGGCAGATATAGGGAGCAGGTAACCATGTTACTGTGACATACAGAGTTGTGACTTGCAAAATTGTATACAAAGCAGAGAGCTTGATGGCTTTGACTGTCTAATTGATAGCGTTCTGATTACACATTCAAATCAGGACATTTTGCATGTATGTTTTCTTTATAAAACGGGAGAGAGTTGGCAGAAAACCTAACCTTTATGCTATTGTGAGAACTGCTGGTCAAAAGAGAATGGACCTCCTGCATCTTTCCCACTTTTTCTTCTTTCTCAGAATCATGAGCAGGAGTATTTCTAGTAGTCACAATATCTTTACTATTACTCATTTGTATCCTGTAGAATAATGTTAGTGTTTGCTACCATCTGTAACTGCTTAGCACATTCTTTCTTATCTTCATTTTTAGCTGTACATCCTTGACCCCTGGACCCAGCTGTGATCGTTTTAAACTCCATATCCCTTATGCGGGAGAAACGCTCAAATGTAAGTTAAAAAATCTTGCAGCTGCATCTTGGCTTTTCTTTCAGTGTTCCGTGTCTCACTAATTTTCCAGTGTGTCTGTCTAACTTTAGGAGTTTTGAGATACATGTGTTTGTTGTTTACTCTTAAATCTTCAGATCCAAGAACACGCAACTATCAAGAATATGTAATATTTAAGATAAGTTTAAAGGCTTCTGTGAGACTACAGTTTTGAAAAATGAGTTCTAAAAGCCAAAAGTCACAACCTACCCCCCAGTATTTCTAATAAAATGTTATGACTAAGACAATCTCATGACCATTTTTAAATTCATTTATAAGATGTGTATGTTTTGTGTTGTTTCTTTCTGTCTCTTTTAGGAATAATTCTTTATTAAGCTTGAATAAAAGATGTTAGTCTGCTTTTTTATTAGGTATCTTTAAACAATGACTGGTATAATTGACCAGATTAGAGAAATGTGAATTTCATTTTTCTGATTTAGTGGTATTGTTAAATCATGTTTGTGCTTAGAGAACCTGTAGACAGCTACTTCATTTGCCCACTCTTACTGTGTGTTCTGTTTGTCTTAGGTTTTTTTATTTCAAAGGTTTAGAATAAAATTTGCTTTTTTATATTTTTAGAAGGTAATGTTTTCTAAACACTTCAACTGCTAAAAAAATTTTGTTGTTGTTTTTATCTGTAACAACTGAAAAATGAGAGAGGATGAAGAATTTCAGATAAAGTAAAATTCAAAACTTGGCATTTCTAGTTTTAGGGCAACTCTGGTAAAGCCATGCCTAGAATACTATGTCCAGAACTGATCTGCCTGTTACCAGAGCAACATGGACATACTGCAATGAGTACAGCAAAAGACTACAAAGATGACCAAGAACTGGAGAATTTGTTGCATGAGGAGAGGCCAAAACAGCTGAGGCTTCTTAAGAAAAGAAGGCTCAGGGCAAATCTTACCAATGTTTATAAATACCTGGTGGGGAAAAATGAAGAAGCCTGGCTCTTCTCAGTGGTGGTCACTACAGGGAAATGGACACAAATTGAAATGTAGAAAATTCAAACACAATAAAAATTATTTTGCAGGAGTGGTCAAAAAGTGGAACAGATTGTGCTTGGAGCTTATATAGTTTGTGTATCTCCATCCTTGGGGCTATTCAGAACCCAGCTGGACGTGACCCTTAGCAGTCTCCTCTGTTTGGCCTGCTCTGAGCTGAGGGATTAGACTAGGCAGTCCCCAGTGGTGCTGTCCAGCCTTAGCTCTCCTGTGAGTCTGTGAAAGGGTGCTGTCTGGAGGAGCAGGTACTTGGTGTGAACAGAAATGATAGGTATTTAAAACACTGCTTCGGTAGTATCCATTTAGACTGCATCATACACATGCTGTAGCTCTCCAGGACACTTTTAAGTGTTAAGAATTTTATTGTATTCCTTCTGCAGTTTTTGGTTGGTTGGTTCTTTTACATTATGTCATGCACTAGAAGTCCTTATCCTTCATGAACAGAAGTCAACACAATTAAGCTCCTTATATTCTAGAAGTACGTTAAAGCTTCTATTTTGCACCAGTTGTCTTTCCCAGAAGTTGATCTGGAAGCTTACTCAGGGGTTCGAGAGAGGAGCCAGGCTCATGTATCAGCTATATCTGTATCAGCTATATCTATTTTGACTTTTCTAAATATGTGAAATTATGTCTCAAGATGCTTACTAATTATTCTTTCTCACAAAATAAAAATGGAAGATTTAAGTCCTAGTTAGTAATTATTTTAAGACAAAAGAAGTGATTCTGCATTTGTTCAGAAGTCTTGTCAGTAATGGCTGTATTGTATGAAGCCAACTGCCCTCCCAGGTAGAACTTTTATTTTTAAAATCGTTAAAATGTGTAGTAAACTCAACCTGTTGAGTCTTGATGTGTTCTGCAATGTGCAGCAGATTCCACTTGAGTCTTGTTTGATGCCTATGATCAAGTCAAAATAAGTTTCACTGGATGACATACTTTATAGAGTGGTATCATGTTATATGGGACTGTCTTATCTTATACAGGACCATGTTTGTACATTTTGAGAGATAAGTCATTTCAAGTAGAGGCTGAAGCTGTTCCTGATTCATAAAGGAAAATGAATAGACTAAAATGCCCATATGCAAGTGTACAGGCATAAAGACTATATTCATATATTAAATGACTGTAAATGACCAGTTAAGGTACCTAGAAATATGATTTTGAAATATGCATTAAATTTCAGTATCAAGAAATCTGAGGGGTTTTCTCCAGTGTTCTTACATTTTTTATATCACATACACAATTAAACAAAAAAACCCCTACAGAGCATGTTACATATTTTAACAAAAACAACTGAAAATGGTGTAAACAAGTATATCTTTTCCAGAGGTGTCTAATAATGGCTGTGAATTCAAGTAGTAATAATCCTCCACTTTCCAGTGTTACATGTATGAAAATGCTATGAATCATTAAATCTCACAGCATGTGGAATAAATAGTGATGTGAGCAGATTCAAGAAAGCTTTAATAATTTTGTATTTAGGTCTGTAATGATGGCAGGGGAAGACAGCTGTAGTGTGCAAACAGAGATGTTTAGATACTTTGTTGTAGGCTGTTGCTAGATATGTTATCTTTCAAGGGCAGAATATTTCTGCAAAGGAAAGTTGCGAAATCTGCTAGAATAAAAAGATTAGCTGAAAGCGTTCAGGATCTCCAGTGTATGGGCTTCAGATGTGGTACCAACTACAGGCTGAAGTGTGTAGTTCCTTTGTGGTTTGCGTTACATCCTCTTTGCAACAGATTAGGTCTTTGCATATCATCAATCATAACCGCTGCCACTGCACAGGCACCCTTGTAGCAATCCCAGTGTGTTGGAAACTGTTGGTGTGCAGCTTTAGGGAAGTGTAACTGCACAGTGCAATCCTGTTTTCCAAAAGACCAGAAAGTTCACAGCTTCTCACTAAAGGAGAAAGTACTTGCAGGCAAGACTAACTACCTGTCGTGTAAAGTAATTGCTTTGTAAACTTTGGTAGGAGCAAACATGTTGTGACTTCAGAATGGCTCGTTAGCTGTTTAATGGGGCTTTTTAACATGTCATGTTCACCTTACTTTTGCGTGTATGCAGAGCTGCTGGAATGTTACACTGAACAGTTACTCAGCTCCATCCTGGGACCTTGGAGATACCCACAAATTTATACTGGAGAATATACTATGTCAGTGTTCAAGATAAATTGCTTTGTCATACTAATTTTCTCCCATTACACTTCAAGTGATGCTTTCAGGGAGGCACTTTTACTTTATTTTCTTCTGTAAGGGAAATAATTTGTTTGTTTGTTTTCATGGTGGGAATATTTAGAAAACTTGAGTCTAGTTGCTAGACTATCAGTTGAAATCTGAGGTGGCCATATTGTTTTTATTAGTTCATCCAGCACTCAGTGTTGTTTTGTTGAACTCCATGCTTTCTCTGTATTTGAGTTTTTCAGAGTTCCTAATTGGAGATTTAATTTCAGGAAGACTGTAATACCCTGTAAGATGTTGAATCTGGGTTTCTAGGACAAAACTTACTTTGTGTAGTATGCAGTGTTATCCTTGATTACTAACTGGACTGCAGTATTTACCTTGAAAAGTTCAGTATTCTTTCTGAGGAAGTATTTGTGTATTTTAAAATGAAGTGTTCTGTAACTCTTGCAGATATTTCAGTCTTAGTTGATAAAACATCAATGCAGATATCAGCAGAAATTGTCAGAATAAGCAGAGTTATAAGCTGCAATCGTCTTTATAATTAAAAAATGCCATTTAGAATCAAATTACAATTTTTTTCCAGAAAAAATTGGAATATCTTGGGTTTGGCTTTCCTTTATCGCTCAAGCTTTCATTGCTGCTTGCTAGGGAATCTGACTATTTTTTTTGCTTTTGCTCTTCACATTTTCTTTTTCAGGCACTGATGCCTCCTTCCCTCTATGACCTTGAGTGCTGTCATCTGGAATTTCACAGTGATTAAACAATGTGTTGCCCTTGCAATGCTACTGTTCTCTGTGGCCTCTTGAACTCTAGTATTTTCATCTTCTGTCTGATTTTCACTGTTTTTATGTGAGTGGATTATAGCTCTGGGTTCTACTGCAACCACTTTGGTTTCCTTGATCCTGAAGAACATTTCCTTTGTCTCATTTGAAGCTTAGATTTTCATTTTTTGCTTCTGATTTTTGTTCGTTAGATTCTTACTCTTTCTAGTTTTGGGCTTTAAACGAGGAAATCGATCTTGCTGCCTAACCAGTCTAAGAATATTGGCCATAATACATGGTACAAACTTTCATCTGTTTTTATTCCTGTGATGAAACTCTTTCAGTAATTTCATCCAGTCTTCTAGTGGATTTCTATTTTAAGGAAGTAATTAAGAACAAACAAAAACATAAATATAGAGAACAGCCCGACCTCCTTATTGTCCCTTTAAAGGCTGCTTTGCCAAGTTATTTGCTAAACACTTGTTTATTGTGCCAATAAACAATTGTAAAAATTATTTTTCAAGTTACTGTAAGATTAAAGATTCTCATAAGTATGTTGCTGCAGTACATGTGTTAGTGTTTTTTGCACCATTAGGTTATTTTACACAGGCTGTATTTTGGTTGAAGAAGGATTTTCTGGCTGCTGTAATTCATATTATACTTAGGTGTTACTGGTGTGATAGATGTCTTTTTGCTGGATCATGCAACTTACCGAAGATTTTTCCAAGCAGTGTATTTTCTGAAGTTTGGCTGAATCTTGCTTTACGTGGTGAGAGGAATCAATCTTTTTCCTTCAGAAACCTGTTTATTATCTAATAAATGTACCTGAATGAAAATGTCAAGAGACAGTCTAATCTTATACTTATTTCTTCTTTGAATACAAAGTTTACAACATTATTTTCCCCTTTTAAATAATAATTTTCTTCTTACTTGGGTCCTTTGTTCTTTTCTCATGTCCTGGGCTTCTCTTGAGCAAGTAAATTACAGAAGATTTTGCAGTTGTGAGTCTCAGTGTATTTCTTCATCAAGAGAAGTGACCTTAGAAGTACCTATGTACAAGTGTGGACTTACAGAGGCTTAAAAGATTTTATGTTAAGCCTGCACAGTGGCATTGCTGTAGTGCCTTGCTACCTTGCTCTTTCCTCCTTTTGTCGCCTGTTTGGGCTGCACATACTGGTGATGGTCTCAGGTCCATTAGCTTCAATCTGTTGATCCTTTGCCTTCACCTTTTCTTACCTACTCAGCGCCTCTTTTTTTAATTTCTCCAGTGTTGCCTGGCTTTAATTTCTATCAGTACCTCATCCCATCTTGAATTATCTGTTGTTCTCATCTTTGTCCGCTTCAATTCTAGTACTAAGATTTCTGAGAAAGCAGTTGCCCAGCTACAGAACTGCAAGTTACTGAGATGTCTTGATGCCTTCTAGCTCAGCTTGCGATCCAGTTTACGTAATGTTACTCCATTTCTCCAGGTTTGCCCACTTTACAAAATAACATACTTTCTGTAGTCTTACAGCTCTTTTTTTTTCTCCTACAGCAGCATTCGTCAGTTGAAGTTAAAGAAAAAAAAAGGGGCACACCTGCAACCCTTTGTCCAAGAATGAAATTAACATCCTGCAAATTCTTCCTATATATTTTTTTCTTCTGTTGGAAAAGTGGGACTTGATTCACTAACCTAACTATAGGTATCTTAACTCTGAGGTTCCCAAGAATACCTTACTTGGCCTTTTCAGCTTCCAGCCCACAGGGCACCGATCTCTGCAAATCATGTGCCATAGCTGCCGTAAATGTGCCCTGAGGCATCTCTAATGACACTAAGTAACTTCAATCAGCTGCACCAAGTTTATTGACACTTGGTCTTTCACAGCTTTGCGTACAGTGGAGTAGCTGGAATTTCTTTTGGAGCGTTGCAGAGATGCTAAGAAGTTGGTTTGTTTTTTTCTAATGCAATCAAATAATTTTTTTTCAAACTGTCCCTCTATTATGAGATAGTTTTGAGTCTTTAAGCTGACTTTTCTACCTTTCCTTTTCTGATACCTCGATTCACACATCAAGTCTGAAATCAAGCTCAAAAACGTCCTTTACTTGTGAGAAGAACAGCCTGTCAGCAGCAGTACCACAGCAAAATAGAATTACTCATGTATCTTTTTTCAGTAGTAGTAGTTTTCTATTTAACAAGTTTTATTGTCATTTCAGGAACTAATCTTTCTTGCCAACCAATTAGAAAAGGGTTCTATAGGTATTGTATTACTGTTTTTGACTTAAAGGCTTAGAGCAAATTCTTTAACGTGGAATCCAGTGACAAGGATTCCAAGCAGGTCTGTGTTTAGTTAATTTAACTCCTTTCATACTGCTGACTTCACTGACTTAGTATCTAGGTTGCAGGTTGTAGTGAGTAACTGATTATTTTTGTATCCGTAAAGACAATTAAAACTGGCTGGTTTGGGTAAGAATTTTTTTATAGAAGAGTCTGATCAGTGGCTCTTGTTTACAGTTTGCATGGCTACTAGAAGAGACAGGTTAGAATTTTGAATTGATGAATAATATAATTCTAGTGATTTTTCCTTTTTAATACTCAACAAGAGCACTTTCTGTATTTTCCCAGAACTGATTCTGCACAAAATTTGTTCTCTTTCTTCAGCGATTTCCTTATTATCTGTGAATACATTTCATGATCGAGTTGCATTTGGATTTCTTAAAAGCCAAATGAGTTGATCTCCTTCACAGCAAATTCCAGTCAAATTGGTCTTATTCTAGGTTGCAGTGGGCACACGTGTTTATTCTACATACTTAGTGCGGACTTAAAAATTCTTGGTTTTAGAAGAAACTGAAGCATATAGATGTCCTTTCAAAAGTAGAGTTTGGGAAGTTAACTGGTGGGCTACTTCCTAATTTGACTGCTGTTGGTTAAACAGGGGTGTTAATGCTGTAGCACTCCTACCATAACATTTTTTCAGTACTACAAATCTATAGTATGGTTTAAAAAGGAAGAAAAATACCCTAAAAATGAAGTTACCAGGAGAGAAAAAACTGGATAGGCCAGTGAAAAGCAATTGTGGGGATTTTAGACATTTCTCAGTTTCTGGCTGAGAAACACCTGTCTTGCTTCTAGTCAATTCTTATTCCTCTCTTAGATTTGCTTATGCATTTTGATAGATGAGAAAAGAACAGCTCATGCAGGTTTTAAAAGAAATTATAGATTTAAGTATTAATGTTTCTATCTTTTTGTCTGTGGGGAGGAAATTAACTTTTCTTTTGAAGTTCTGTGAAGTAAAACATTTCAACATTTAATGCTGTTTGCCTGAGGAGAAAGAAAGGAAGAGAAAGTAATATTTTTGGATAATTGGAAATGTAATTCCATCAAAGTAATTATTGGCTGGTATATCTACAGCAATGAGATAAATATGGTCTGAGTGTGATGGTTTTGCTTGCCTTGCTCTTACACTGGAATGGTCATGGTCAGTAGTGCTGTGGAGTATCAAACAGTTGGCGTTCTGTCAAGGGAATAAGGACAAAGTTGAAACATATGCAAAACTAGAAACTTGTGCTGGAGATGCAAGGAAGAGGGTATTTGTGTCATTGGAGTGAGAAGAGCATAGGGTGCAGGACTATATTGATTTTTTTTCTTTTTTT
>WAAE01044494.1:0-10192 GCA_013400495.1 Nicator chloris | reverse complement strand
TTTTTTTTTTTTTAAGAATTTTTAATTTCTGTTATGGACCCTATAGCACTTGAAGGCAAATTTAGTTTGGAAAATATTTGAAATACTGGAGACTAATAATCTATCTGACAATCAGACAATAATGGCAATCAGATTCATCTTGGAATAAGAATTTAAGATGAAAATTCAGGACATCCATATGAAAACCAGCAAACTAATAGGCAGTCAAATCCTAATGTTGTTGACTCTGAGAAGCAGTAGACCAACAGTAAAATTTCTGAGCTCATTCTATTATGGCACAGTTCAGAAAGGAGAGAGGATTCTGACAGTATGGTGCGACAACAGATTGTGAAAAGGATGACTAGGTTACTCCTGATACATGTAGAAAGCCTTCAGCGAGGTGGAATGGGAATAAAAATTGCTTAATAACAGGAAACCTGAATCTCCTATATATACATGCTCTATTTTGGCACAGTGTTTTTGGAATGGCTTCCCAAAACACTGGTTTTGGGACTGGTGCTTGAGTTCAACTCATTTATTAGCTAGCGTTGCAGCTACCAAGAGAAAGTGGTTGGTTATGTGTTGGAAGCAGATTGGCTGCGCAGGGCTTTTATGTCCTACAGATGATGATGATGCAGGGACTAGAGTTATGAGGGACTGCAGTACCATAACTGAACTAGCTGTTGAAAGTTTGAGACAATTCAAACATTCTTCAATGCTGATTAAGGTCTGAAGTATTCCACAACTGTGTGTTCCTTTTTTTTTCACTGCAATGCAAGTCAAGCTAAAGAGGAGCTTCTACCTAACGTTCCAGTACTACTGATCCCAGCAGGGAAATATGTTGGTAAAAGGCTTTATAGGAGATCTACAACTCACTGAATCAGTAGATCAGTATTGTCTTTGTTCATTTTAATGCCATCAAGAAGATTCCCTGAAGCTGGTGGCGCATTAGACACACCAGTAAGTCCCCACCAAAATGCCAAATGAGTAGCAAATACACACATTGACTCCAGACTTAAGATTACCAACAGTTAGATTTTAACTTTGCAACAGCAAACTTGTGCCTATATCCATTGAAGTAGACCTGTGAGATGCCATACATGAGTATTAACAAAGCCTAAAACAAACAAAAAAAAAAAACTATAGAAAAACAGAAATAAAAATGAAACATATTCTATGGGAATGAAGTGATATATAGGAAACTCCACTGTTATACAGGCCATTACATGTCTTAATGTGCAATCATCTACTGCCATAGCAGAATACCACAGCCCCAGCTATGCCCTATTCTTTAAAAAATTTACACAGCATCAAAACACGTAATCCATGGATGACCTCCTGAAGAGGTAATATTCAAAACATCATTTCAGACTGAGAAAGCATTCTGAAGTCCAAAATACTAGCATTGACCAAAAATAAATTTAAAACAATTTAAAGGAATTTGTTTAATACACTCTAATCTGCAGCTCACTTACTTTAAACACTAGTCCTTTTTATCTTTAAAAAAAGCCTTCAATATGGAGACTTCCTTGAGGAAGCAAACTCATTCATAACATTACTAAATCAGCGAAAGAATTCACATACCCCTGGAATGTGGAAAAAACATAAATGAAAATTTTAGCTTTTAGAAAGTAAGAAAGTTACAAGATAAATAAAGCAAACAAGACATGTAAGAAAACCAAAACATTATTTTTGAGGGAGACAGTTTGTAGCATATCAATCCCTTTACCTGATGCTGTTACCAGGAGGCTGTCTGAATCACATGGTCTACAGGATGAAGCACTAACAGGGTTTATGGAGGAGCTACAGGCAATGGTGGTGGGAATGACAAAGGAATTTTCTGAACATGCAGGTTGGTTCAGTCCAGGAAAGTGGGAAGGCCAGGCACCCACCTGAGATGAGGCTATGGCTGGCATGGCACAGCCTGCAGGTGCCACAGATAAATCTATAGCAGGTTTTGGTGGCAGCTGAGGTGAGGACTTAGAAATAATTTCCTCATTTATTACCCTGATTCCTTGTTGTGAACTTGAAAGAGGTGAGGTCATGGTTTTGTTGTCAGTTTTTGCACTTGTATTTGGGGATCGATTACTATCCATTAAGACTTTAAGCTGTGGGTGTGGTGGAGAAGGAGCTTGTGAAAGCCCTGGTTTTTTAGGAGGAATAGGCGGAGGGTTTCCTCTGTCAATTCTTGATACACTTGGAGTCTTTAAAGTCATTCTACCAACTGGGGGGTAAGTGCCAACTTCCACGGAATGTGATGTCCCTGGCCGCGAAGGAGCACTACTCTGAGGGGCTGTAAATCTTGAAAGAACTTGGGTAACAGTATTCCGAGCCGCCTGTTTGGCAACAAGGTTGTCACGGCTAGTAGGGGATACATCCCTTGAGGGAGGGCTTTGGGTTGTGTTTCCATTTTGGTCTTGATCATTTGTATTGGCCTGAAATCTAAATCTAGCTGCTTGGACTCGTGGATTTAGGCCTGGATGGCCAGTAGTGTTGGCAGATGGTGAATGCAAACTGTGTGTAGACGAAGAGAGCGAGGAATTCTGAGCTGTGGCAGTTGGTGTGGTAGGGGTGCAAAGGGAATTACTATTTGAAAAAGGGGATGTGCTACTTGATAAATCAGGGGATGAGCCTGTACTTGGTCCATTTTCTTCAATTCTGTTTTGATTCTGTGCAAGAACAGGAGTCGTGGGAGGGACAAGTTCACTAGATGAAGACTGCCTATCAACGACAGGCTTCACAAATGCTGCATTGGCACACACATTCGTTTTTGAATTGCCAGACACTAGTGGGCTCACTGTAGAAGGCTTTATAGAGACAGTCAAAGGCAACTTCTTAGCATTTTCTACACTACTGTCCATCATTACAGTCTCTGTTTGACAAGCAACAGTTCTTGAACTTAGCTCTTCTGTTCCAACCGAAACAGAAACAAGACTCCTATCACTATTCTTCTGAGAAAGATTAGCTTTACTTTCAGTCTCCTTTTTTAACTGCTCAATCATTTTGATCATTTTATCTCTTTCTTCTCTGAGGTCACTGGTGTGTGTTTCCTCTTTGTGAAGTTTGGCACGCAACTGCTCTCTCTCTGTGTCAAACTCAGACAGCTGCTTTTCCATTTGAGCTTCCATTTGTGTAGTCCTTTGTTTCTCAGCTGCAAGAGACTCCTCCAATTCAGTAGCCTTTTTCTTTTCCTCTTCAAATTTTGCCATCACTTCTTCCAGTTTCTGGGCTTCTTCCACAATTCTGCCAGACAACTGCTTACACTCTTTCACTAGCATCAACACTACATGCTTATTCTTTCCACGTTCCTCTTCAAGGCGAGCAGATAGCTTTTTGTGCTCCAGCTCAAGGTTCTGTAACTGAGATTTTTCCATTTCCAACTGTAAGAAAACAGAGACAATAATTCTCATTAACAATTCTCATTTCATAATAACCTAATATTAACCTGACACTGATATTTTAATCTTTTGAGAGGATGACTAAAATGAGCCCAGGAAGGTGATTTGTGGTATCTAAAACAAGTGTATATAATCTTATACAATCAAAAGAAACAGAGAGCCATTTCAGTAAAGCAATTTAGAAACTAAGTAAACTCTTCTAATTTCCTCCATTGACGACAGAGGGACTCCCCAAAGAGGTTAAATGCTTGTGATTCCTAAATGATGGAGCTACCTGTTCTCCAAAAATTTGACATAAGACATAACATAAAGTCATCTCACTAAAGGAACCAAACACAAGTAAGAGATGAGCTTTGCAAAAAATCTTAGAGGACAGAAATGAAGAGGTTAGGTTTTATCTCTTCCTCCAACTGAAGGACATTAAGCCCATCATGAACATAACTGGCTTCCTGTATCTTGTTTCAACATTTATAAACAAGACAGCTTTTTGGCACAGGCACAAATATTTTCCTGTATTTACTAACAGTGAAAAGTCTCATTGACATCAGTGATGTGTAAGCTAGAATCAAAGAACTAGCACTAAAATGCAGATAATGGATAAGAATATTTTTTCCCCCTTATTCATATAGCCATTGCCTCTAATTAATTTTGCCTACTGTTTACACTTTTATTCACAGACCCTCTCCTAGACAAGCAATGCAAAAACATGGTAATACACCTTTTCATAAAACACCTATGAGGAAGAAATCATTGTGGGGAATGATACCTACATTTTAAACATCATCTTGGTTTCAAATACTTCAAAACCTGTTTAGCAGCATATGGGCTGCACTGGGGTTTTAGAGCTTTATCCCAGGTTGACACTCAGCACAATGCCTTTCACAAAACCACACCCACCCCTTCTTAAAAACAGTATCAGAGACTCATAGAATGGTGGAGTTTGGAAGCGGACCTTGAAGTTCCAACCCCTCTGCCATGGGCAGGCATACCTTCCACTAGACCAGGCTGCTCAGAGCCCAAAAAAAACAGTGCTAAACATATGAAAAATAAGGTAAGGCATTATCAGTCATTGCTCAGCAAACTGTATCACCAGCAACATCTCTTCAGTTCTGTTAATGGAAGTACAGCTGCAAATTAAATTAACAAAATATTATAATGACACTGTACTTAGGAATGCACTCCCAATCAAAGTTTACAAGTGAAAAAAAATCCCCTTATTTTTTCCTCAATGACTTCATGGCATTTTCAAAAGATATCATTTGCATGGTTCACTAGAATTTCAAAACAAGTGGAGCATCCAACCGTTTCTTTTCTTTGTTAAAATAGGTACAAAAATCACGAGAAATGTATACAATTTCTAAAGCTTGGAGATGTATAAAGATTATAGTGAAAATATTGTTTGTCAAAACTTTCTATACTTTATTATTTTGCTATTTTGTTTTCAGATGAGGTTCTTGTTCTATAAATTAAGTGTTGTGAAATTATATTAGTTCCAAATAATTACAAACAGATTTTAATATTTAACTGGCATGAAATCAGCTTACCATACTATTATAATACCTTATTTGTAAGCATTGCATCTAAATGAAGGCTCCCTAATATAAATGTAAATCCTCTATTTGATTTGAATATACAAAAGCAGCATTATTTTTTCATTTTACATTGTCTCCTACGTCTCTCTCTCGCCCTCTTGTTCTTCTTTTGGCTGTATTGTCTTGAATAGAAAAAACCTCTGAATATTTACATGGTATTTTTTCCTTTAGATGACAGATTTGGAACTAGCTGCAATTATTTATCAGTTTACGCACTGACTAGAACCTGACTTTTGCAAAATTTACTATATGCTTACCCTGTATCATATCAGTAATATAAACATCTGGAAGTGAGTCCAAGAAGGAATTGAAAAGGGGTAAAAAGGTATACTAAGAAAAAATATAGGGTCCCACAAATGATTACCCAGAAAAGGCCCTTCAAAGGTGAGAGACAGCATGCCTTGTAAGAAAATGTTGAGGAAGCTTGGCTTGCATTGTTCAGTGAAAAATAGACAGAGAGGTAATCTAACAGCAACATGCTTTTGAAGGGCCCTTACAGTGATGACAAGAGTCAAATTCAGCTTGGTAATGGCAGGTGGGACTCCATAATAAAAGGTTACAAAAGAGAAAACTTGCACTTTTTGAGGCTCAGTCTCAGAAAAAAGTTCTTCACAAGGACACCAGTGCAGAAAAGATGCAGTATTGCCATTCCTGGGAGTTTTCATGACTAAGCAAGACAAATTCACAGATGACCAGATGTATTGATGATGATAATCTGCTTTAAGCACAAGGTTAGAATAAATTACACCAACGGGCCCTTTCCAACCCACGCTTGCCTTTCTTTGAGCATGCATCCCAATACAAACTCCTCTGCAAACTCTCAACAAATCAAGAACTGTCATTTTGATGATCTGTTTTGTGTTCCCAGGAAAACTCAAAATTAACTTTCACAGCAGCTCCAAGAAAAGCACTCACAGAGATGGAAGAGGATGGAGACGAAACACAAAGCAGATGACATCTGAGTATTAGATGTTTGTATATGGTAAGCCTATGACTTACAGTCCTTTCTGCACCTCCTTGATTTTTCTACCTGCTGGTATATTTTTATGCCTTGTTTTTTGTGATCAAATAAAAATTTTATTCACAGAATACTTTTGAAGTGATTATATTTACAGATATTATGTCCTTCCCAAAATAAGAGTTCACCCTGAGTCTGTTTAAAGTTCAGTAATATCCAGAGAAAATAAACACAGCTGTACACAGACTTCATTATTTAGAGTGGGACAGTGAAGCAATTCCAAATACGAAGACAGAGGCATCACGCATTTAGAGGGACGGGGTGCAGCTGGCTTGACAAACTTCACATTTGTCAAGCCTGATTTTTTTTTCTTATACTGTCACCCTATCTTGTCGAACGCTTTTTGAGGTCCCTGAAAACACCTTCATTACCCTCTTCAACAGAAGGATTTGAGAGATGAAGAAAAAACAGAAAAATGGGGAATGGAGGGAAGGTAAAACACTGAATGAATGGTTTGTGAACAAATGTAGATGGTTGAGAGATATATCATCTGTTGCCAAGGAGTTTAAGAGTGTCTTGTACAAATAGCATTTCTAATGGAGCTTAAAAGAGGAAGATGTAATTCAGTAGAGTCATGCACCCAGCTGCTCAGTTTGAAACATGCAGATTGTTTTCAAATCCTTAAAATTAAGATTTAAAGAAAAAAAAGGCTCATGTATTCCTCTAGGAAGCAAAAGACAAAAGCATCCTTTCCTGTACGAACACACTTACAGAAAGAGACTCTGGGAAAAAAAGACAAAGGATTTGAATTTGTAAATTTGAACTTACATATTAATATACTGACATATTCTTAATATGTGAGCCCATCTTAGGTGCATGTATCTGTCCATATAATAAAAGCCAGAGATAGATGAAGAATTTAGGTACAGGCAGAGACTTGTGGCCATGCACTGAAACAAGAAACTAATTCAACTGTCCTGGCAGATGTGTCAGGGTTTCTCCCAATATCCTTTTTCAGCCACAAGAAGTAAGCTTGCTTGCCCTTTCCTATTTACTGAAAAAGCTTATGATAAAGAGAATTACTACTTAAGAGTTCTCAGAAAGAAGTGCAAGGTACATACCAGTAATAGTTCACGGTAAACTATTTCCAAGACTTACATATCATACATAAAGTCTAGTAATATCCTTTTTTTAAAAATCTGCTTTCCTAAAGTCTTAACAGAGCAATAATGCTTAAACTAAACAACAGAGCTGAAGTAACAACAAAATGTTTGCTCGTTTAATTTAAGCATGTATTTCCAGCAACTTCCAGCACTTTCGCATGCATGATTTTTCCCAAAGAGCAATCATTACCAAAACCAATTTTATGTCAGTTGTCTTAGCCTGTTTGTTGTTTGGGGAGTTTTTAAGTCAATGTAAAATTGTCACCAAAAAGCTGTATCACAGCAGTATCTGGTATGGACATTCCATCCATCTTATACCCAGTGAAGATGATTAAACACATAGAGAGCACTTTTTTTCTCTTTATTCAAAAATACCTTGTCTAGATTAGTACTTTATGTGACTGTGTCCTCTCTTTCCTCCCAGAAACCCCTCCCCAACATATTCATATGTAGCTATGTTTTAGAAACGTATGGCTTACATACTGGTGAAATACATGCCAACAACCAATCATTCACTTTCAAAATTACATTGTTTTATCTTCAATCTGGCACTTTCTTCTGCAATGTAATTTTTCCAAAATGATTTTCTTTTTACAGTAAATGTTCTAAATATGCCAAAAGGTATTTTTAGTGTCATAAAACATTTTTACTGATTTATGAAATAGAGCCACCTAATATAAAATTAAAATAAATTATTTACTTTATTCAGGTTGGAAAGAAAATAACAATAGGTCCTCAAGGCTCCAACGGCATTGGTTTAAAAATATATTGTGATGATGCTATCTCAGTTCACACTGAGCTGTTTACTTATATATCCACTGTATCAACTTATACCAGTTATATTTAATTTTTTCCATAAAGAGAGCTAAATTCACACAACAAATGAAGTGGGCATACAAAATATCACCAGAAAACCAACACCTCACCCTACACGAAAATTAAGTGGCTAAATTTTAACACTTGTAATGTTAATCAAGACAAAGATGCAAAGTAAAAAAGTGACATGAAAGAACAAATCAGGAGAGGGAAAAGGAAAAAGTCAATAGCAGGATACCTTCTTTTGTCTGTTTTCAGCAGCAGCCAACTGAGCTGACATTCTTTCTTGCATTTTCCTGCAGTGAGCCATAACAGCTTCTAAAATGGACAGAGGGTTCATGCATAATGGCTTCTTTTCTTTGTCACCAGCACCTGCCTCAAAGTCTCTCTGAAGAGCCAGAAATGGGTCGCTCAAATTAAATCTTCCATATCGCTCCTGGATAAAAACTTCTTTGCGCCGGGCCTAACAGAAAAAAAACCAAACAAACTAAAAACAGAGAAATAAAACTAAATGCATTCTTTGAAGTACATCCACACACAGAAGAAACTTAGACTACAGGAAAAGCAATATATGTCATTTAAGGTTTTAAAATATTTTCTTTAGTTATTCATTTACAACCTCTAAAAGAAAAATATGCCTCAAAAAATCAGAAAAACACCCACAGTGCAGAGAAACACCATCCAGAAAAACCTGTCCAAAAATAGAGAAAAACATTTCTCTGCAACTTGGTTCAAATTCTGTTTTGAAGAATAAGGAGGAAAAAAAAAGGAAGACTAAACCAAATCTGATATAGAAAGAGGATAGAGAGACCAAATGCTTACCCAATGGGTTAGCACATCATTTGGAATGTTGAAGCTAAAATTCTAACGTATAAAAGGTTCATGACTGGTAACACACATTTGGGGGCATGAGAAAACAAAGAACATAAGAACTGTGTTAGAAAAACTCCTCAAAGACCAATCACAAATTACATACCTTAGATAATGGCCAACTTTTTCTATATATTGTTGACAAAATTAAAATCTTGTAAATGAGAATTTGTCTGGAAAAGAAACAAGTGTGCCTACATATTCTGACGCTTGAAATACTTCTAGTTTGTTTTTCAATATGATAGTATAAATAGAAATTGAAAATCTTTATTAAAAATACCAGGTCTTTTGAACATAACTTCAGAAAAAGCTGACAGAGTTCACTCATACCTGAAGTCTAGTTTGGCTTACAAAGTCAGGTAGTGGCTGGTTGAAGCGATAAAAATAATAGATAGAACCTAGTTATTTTTTGTGAAGTGCCTTGCAAGTAACCCCTAATTAGTGTAATATTTTAATCTCTTTTTTTTATAACTTGTAAAATAAAACAGCTAGTTCCAAAGGTAATATTACAAGACTGAGGGGAGGGGCTGTATTTGTAATTTATGGTTCTATAAGATGAAGTTATAGGACAGTATGTAGCTTAGGAATTCAAGCTTTATGGAAAGGAAACCATCAAAACCAAAAGCCTTACCATAAATGGATTAAATTGCTAATCAGCCAAGCAAGATGATAAATCCAAGGAGGTTAAAAATTTAAACAGAGAGGGATGCACAGTCCATATATAAATTATCAACAACTTAAAAGCCACTTAGTTTATATAAAGTGAGACATCAAAGGAAAGGAAAAAACAGATGTAGCAGGTCTGCTGTAAGTATAAAAAGAAGCCCACCAAGAGAACCTCATTGTTATGATGCCATCTCAGTTAAATCCAAAGAAAAAGCCAAGATGATTAACTGACCTTAGAGGCAAAGGCAATCACCTGTGCCTTTATGGAAACAGACTGTCAGCCAGTGAAATAATGTGTATTTTCCATTTTTTCTATGACCCATGACCAGCTGTCCTCTTGGCACAGACTAAATGCATGTAATATGAATATAATCTCTGAAATGTTTTCTAACACGCACAGCAATTAAAAGAGCAGGGCAAAAAGAAAAGTGTGCACCCCAAAATGGCAAGATGATGAGGGGTTCAGATTCATTAACCAAGAAAAGGATGAAACTATACAGTAGGAATGAGTTCCATCTGAATGAAAATCAAATCCAGAATTAAACTGGCTATAGGAAAAAGGTAAGCACTGTGGAAAAACCAATAGGTCTCAAACAGCACATAGCTTGGGATGACAGACTGGCTGAAGCCATAACTGCATAACCTCAAGCACAGGGGAAAACAGACTGGCAACTCTCAAACCATAGACAGCAAAACATCTAAAGATGCTTCCAACTCAAAGGGGAACTATGTCGGAGTCCAGGGCACTCC